>SCLH01000973.1:93100-120854 GCA_004367855.1 Oikopleura vanhoeffeni | reverse complement strand
AAAAGTTTTGGTCGCCACAAATTTACTTGACTACTCATACCAAAAACCGCTTTTTGATATCTGCTATGGTCTTCGAGATAAATGACTCAGTAGGGTGGGTGGAGTTAAAAAAAAGATACCTTACTTTATTAAAGTTTGACACTTATTTCTTAAAAACAGCTCAAGTGTGGCAATTTTCCCCGAAGGTGTTTGATGACCAAAAATGTCAAACCTAAGAGGCTATTTTTGTTACCGGCATATTTTTGCTATAGTTATGCTTTTCTCTTAAATTTCACGAGGGAGTTGGCTTTTACGACAAATGGTCGTTTTCGATTCATCAAATATTTTCAAATTAAAAACCATTTGGTTTTAATATTTGTAGTTTTCTCAAGATTCGACCTGTTTTTGGTCTAAAAATGGGATTTTTTCAAATTTAGTTGTATCGAATATAAAACCTTCGCGTCTTTGTTCTGATTTTTTTTTTGATTTCCTTCAAAATATGACGCATTTCGTATTTTTAAGGAATGACCAAAAATCTGAAAAAATATCAGAACAACACTACTGTATGTATTTTTCCTTTATATGCATCGCCACCTTTAAATCACGATCATAGAAAGTTTTGAAAAGTCATTTTTTGTGATCACAAATTTTCCAAGGTTTTTTGTAAAAAAAAATTAAAACTTACTTTTTTCTCTCCTGATGCTCCCCGTTTGGTTACATTTTTCGTCAGATTAGTTTTAGTAAGAACTTCTGACATTTCTTCGTCTTCAACCTTGAAATACGGATTGTCGCAACCAGGTCGGAACTTATATCCAGTTACGTAGAAAAATATTAATGTCGCGATTTCACCACAAAGCTCGGCGACCCACGTATAACTTGGAAGTAAGGTGATTTTCATGATATAAACCACAATTCGAGTGAAATAAATGTACAAAACTGAGATTATGATTTCAAAATTTTATTAAAACCCGTAAAAATACTAGTAATAAAGGTGAATTTCTTGAGTTTAATTTTTTGAAAACAGTAAACATTTAATTATTGCAGTAGTTTTCTATTCAAATTATGATTTTTGTCACCTACGATTGTTCAGTTGCAGAAAAATGTACTTCAAAACTGAACTTAAGTGTAAACAGTTTTTTCTGCTACGAAAAAATTATAGATGAGAAAAATTATAATTAGAATTGAAAAGTACGGCAATAATAAAATGTCAGAGTTGGCTAAAATTAAAAAAATAATTGAGAATTCTGATATTCGATTGAAATTTTAAAATATAATCGAACTCCGATTTTTTAATTCAAAATTGTTTAAAAATTATTTTGAAATCATTGACAAACATGATATAAAAATGACGGAATAAATCAAGTTTTTCCAAATTTCTTTTGGCTTTTCCATCAGTAGTAGCAGCCTAAAATTGAAATTGTACAATAAAAAGAACAGGCAAAATGTATATGTAAGAATTTGCAAATTAGTAACATGGAGAATTTTTCGTATCCTTGAACGATTTAAAAATTTATAATGATATTGACAGAGGATATTTCGAGATGTCCGAAGGGGAATCATTTGAGCAGTCGGATATCCAGTATACCGTATACCAGTAAACAATTCTCCTAACACACTTCAATATCAAACTCGTCAAATAATTTCCCGTTCGACATGTCTCGGAGACTCCGGCAATATCTTTTGAATATTTTGAAAGTAGTCTAGGTCCGTTTTTTTATTGGGGCAAACGGAGTTCGAGATCGGCACATACGATTTTTCTGATATTTTGGGTCATAAATTATGACTCATAATTAAATTATGAGTCATAATTATGACCCAAAATATCAGAAAAATTCGTATTGTGCCTATCTCCGAACTCCGTTTGCCCAATAAAAAAACGGACCTAGACTTACTTTTCAAAATATTCAAAAGATATTGCCGGAGGTCTCCGAGACATGTCGAACGGGAAATTATTTGACGAGTTTGATATTGAAGTGTGTTAGGAGAATTGTTTACTGGTATACGGTATACTGGATAAATCCGACTGCTCCAAATGATTCCCCTTTCGGACATCTTCGAAATATCCTCTGTCAATATCATTTAAAATTTTTAAATCGTTCAGGATACCGAAAATTCTCCATGTTACTAATTTGCAAATTCTTACATATACATTTTGCCTGTTCTTTTTATTGTACTAATTTCAATTTTAGGCGTGCTACTACTGATGGAAAAAGCCAAAAGAAATTTGGAAAAACTTGATTATTTTCGTCGATTTTTATATTCCATGTTTGTCAATGATTTTCAAAATATTTTTTAAACAATTTTGAATTAAAAAATCGGAGTTCGATTATATTTTAAAATTTTCAATCGAATTATCAGAATTCTCAATTATTTTTTTAATTTTAGCCAAACTGTGACATTTTATTATTGCCGTACTTTTCTATTCTAATTATAATTTTTTTCATCTATAATTTTTTCGTAAGCAGAAAAAAACTGTTTACACTTTTAAGTTCAGTTTTTTGAAGTACATTTTTCTTGCAACTGAACATATCGTAGGTGACAAAATTCCATAATTTGAATAGAAAACTACTGCAATAATTAAATGTTTACTTGCTTTTCAAAAAATTTAAACTTCAAGAAATTCACCTTTATTACTGTTAGTATTTTTTACGGGTTTTAATAAAATTTTTGAAATCATAATCTCAGTTTTGTAACATTATTTCACTCGGAATTGTGGTTTATATCATTTGAAAAATCACCTTACTTCAAGTTATACGTGGGTCGCCGAGCTTTGTTGGTGAAATCGCGACATTAGTATTTTCTACGATAACTGGATATAAGTTCCGGACCTGGTTGCGACATCCGTATTTTTCAAGGTTTGAAAGGACGAAGAAATGTCAGAAGTTTTTCTTACTAAAAACTAATCTACGAAAAATGTAACCAAACGGGGAGCATCAGGAGAGAAAAAGAAGTTTAATTTTTTTTTACAAAAAAAACCTTTTCGGCGTCTTTGTTCTAGATTCTTTTTTTGATTCCTTCAAAATATGACGCATTTTCGTATTTTTAAGGAATGACCAAAGAATCTGAAAAAATGCAGAACAACAACTACTGTATGATTTTCCTTATATGCATCGCCACCTTAAATCACGATCATAGAAAGTTTTGGAAAAATTCTTTTTTTGTGATCACAAATTTCCAATTTTTTGTAAAAATAAAAATTAAACTTACTTTTCTTTCTGGATTCCCCCGTTTTGTTACAGTTTTTCGCTCATGATTAAGTTTTAGTTAAGAAACTTCTGACATTTCTTCCGTCTTCACCTTGAAATACGGATGTCGCAACCAGGTCGGAGACTATATCCAGTTACGTAGAAAAAATAACTAATGTCCGCGATTTCAGCCACCAAAGCTCGCGACCCACGTATATAACTTGGAGTAATGGTATTTCATGATAATTAACCACAATCGATGAAATAAATGTACAAAACTGAGATATGATTTCAAAATTTTATTTAAAACCCGTTAAAAATACTAGTAATTAAAGAGTTGAATTTTTGAGTTTAAATTTTTTTGAAAACAGTAAACATTTAATATTGCCAGTAGTTTTCTAATTCAAATTAGATTTTTGTCACTCGATTGTTCAGTGCAGAAAAACTGTACTTCAAAACTGAACTTAAGTGTAAACAGTTTTTCTGCTACGAAAAATTATAGCATGAAAAAAATTATAATTAGAATAGAAAAGACGGCAATTAATAAATGTCACAGTTGGCTAAAATTTAAAAAAATAATTGAGAATTCTGATATCATTGAAATTTAAAATATAAATCAACTCCGATTTTTTAATTCAAAATTGTTTAAAAATTTTTGAAATCATGAACAAAACATGATTATAAAAATGACGAGAATAAATCAAGTTTTTCCAAATTTCTTTTGGCTTATTTCCATCAGTAGTAGCAGCCCTATAAATTGAAATGAGCAATAAAAAGAACAGGCAAAATGTAATGTAAGATTTTGCAAATTTAGTAACATGGAGAATTTTTCGTATCCTTGAAACGATTTTTAAAAAATTTATTAATGATATTGACAGAGGATATTGTCGAGATGTCAAGGGGAATCATTAGCAGTCGATATCCAGTATACGTATACCAGTAAACAATTCTGCCTAACACCACTTCAATATCAAACTCGTCAAATAATTTCCCGTTCGGACAGTCGCCCGGAGACTCCGGCAATATCTTTTGAATATTTTGAAAGTATTCTAGGTCCGTTTTTTATTGGCGGCAAACGGAGTTCGAGATCGGCACATACGATTTTTCTGATATTTTGGGTCATAAATTATGACTCATAATTAGGATGCGCAGCGGGCAAATTCTAACTTTTGCTGGGGTTTTTGTTTTGCTTTTTTCCTGATCTCCTGGAAATTTAGGACCTGGGGGAAAATTATTTTAGAAGAAAATTAAGTCCGACATGACCAAAATTTTTTCACAAACTTTCATAATGATTTTTTCTCAAATTTTTTTTCAAAATGTAGCAAATTGTTTTTTTGACCAACGCCCTACTTCTGACAAATTAGATGAATGGAGTTTTATATGCTAAAAAATCGTAGTTAGTGCTCTGAATGGGCGTTTCAAAAAGTCATTTTCTGGCCGCTAGATGGCCAAAACTTTTTTTTGCTGCCCGGAATCGTTTTTTTTCTGGCGTCAAACACCCCCGTGAGGTCAACGAATTTGTATCAAACTACTGTAATTTTCTGTAGTTTTACCGCTGCGCAACCTAGTCATATATAACTCTCCACTGGCTATTGCAGACCGGGTTTTTTTACTGAACATTTAGTCGTGTTTTTTTAAGACTGTCCAATGTATTTTGACTGGGAGAACTAGACAAGATAACGACAAAATGGTTGTTTTGCAAACCTTATTAAAAAAATATGCCGGTTAGAAACATTTTTGGCTTCCTAGGTGATCACATGACCGGAATCAGTCATGGAAATTGCTCGAAATTACGCGAAAAAAAAAACTATTTTTTTGCGGATTTACCGGGGTGAACCGGTAATCAACCGAAAAATAAGAAAAATTTTCATTTCATTAACAAATTATGGTCAAGATTCAGATGCAAAAAACTGTTTGTTGCTATCTAGTTCTGGTTCTCTCAGAACAGATACCCCTTAAGGGGTTATCCGACGGGGTTTTACTGAGTTTCAAACGTTAGTCACTGAGCTAACAACAGACTCGTATCGAGTTCAAACTTCGGATTCCAGAAGTTATTTGTTTGAAATTTCAAAAAATGGAGTTAAAAGTATTTTGTATGACCGAACGGCGTATACCGGTCCAAAAACCCAGATTTCCAATTTTCTAAAAAGCTGCATCTGGCTCCTGGGCGGTATCAAAAATTTTCTTTTTTCTTTGTAAATTTACTTAAATTTCTTAGGTTAAAAGACTTGCGAGAGCTTTTAAGATTAATCATTTAAATTGAACGAAAATTCCCAAAATAAAATAGGACTTTTAGCACATGGTCGCTCAAAACGATGCATCTAGTCACCGACACCAGATTTTTTTCAAAACAAAAGCACTTTTTCAAAGTGTACAAATACAAGACCTAGCGAGCCGTTTTAAAGAAATATCTTATAGTTTTGCTCTTATACGCAGTCGAAAGTCTGGTGACCTTCAAACAACCGATATTTTCAACAACAAGAAATTTAAAAATCTTAATTTCGACCCTTTTTTCTCCCAAAATACTAATTTTTATTATTTTTGTAAATTAACCGAGTCACGAGAAATTGAATGCAAATTAAAATCAGCTCCCTATTACTAATTTATCAAAAAATATGTCTTCTTCGGATATTTACAAATTTCTGAATCTAAAATACATTTAGATTTTTTTTCGAAAACTAAAAAAAATTTATTTCCAAGATTAAATTCAGAGTAACTAATGCAACAAAATCAGAGTGAACGGGGTTATTACTTCAAAAAGATACATTGGGTTAAGAAAAATTCTTACTTTGGGAAAATTTGTAAATTTTTTACATCGAAAACTTTTTTTTACATTGGAAAACAAAAAAAAAAAAAAAACTAGTCATAGAAATTGAGAATGCAGCCTAAAATTAGCTTCCTATCACTTTTGAGTCTTCGAGATACAGCCTCCGTCGGATACTCCCTTAAGGAGGTTGCTACTACCATTTTCAGCCGAGATTCATGTCAGATTTGAGAATACATTGCTAACTTCATGAAAATGTCAAGTTAACTAGTTTGAATAATTTCAAAATAAAGATAACATATCGGAGGAGGGTGGTTGTGAAGCTTCTCAGAGATTTCTTGGAAATTTAAAAAAATAGAGAAATCGTGCAAAAATGTTTGCCACAACTTTTATGCTCAGCGCAACTAAAATTCAATTCGAGAAAATAGATAGACTATACGTGATTGATAGTACATCTTAGAATTTCCTACAATGATTTATGTGGTTAGTCATACGTATACATTTTTTACGTGATAATTGTGAACAATAAAATTGTATTTCAAACATTGTTCTACCTTTTTTGAATATAATTCGGAAAATAAAATACGGTTCAAAATTTTTAGTTTCTCTTATTTTAGGCGAAGTAAAGAATTAAAGTGTTTTGTTCAATTATTTTTTGAGTGAATCATGTAGTGGTTTTAAAGTAAATGGTTCGTCCCCTTTGACCGTAGAATTGTGTCGGAAAAAGACACGCGTGGTGTCAACCGAATTTCTTACATTCCCAAGCCGATAATCAGGCGGAGTTATCAATGAAAAAATGAGCGGGGTCATAAAAAAGATAGCAGGTGGTAAATAGGGTTCAAAAATGCAAAAAAAAGTTAAATTGGCCGGAAAGAGGCAGAGAAAAGATAATGTTTGCAACGCCATCGAAAGAATTTGGTCGGAAAAAATTTCTTGATATTTTTTTTCTGAGAGCTGGAAACTTGGCAGCCGTCTCTGTATTGGAAAACTGAGAAACATTTTTCAAAAATTATTTCCTACAAAACTTTAATCATACCTTACTTAAAAATTTGGATGAAAAAAATTGTTATGAAAAATGCAAGGTGCCTGAAAGTTTTTCCGCAACAACCGGTCAAAATTTTTGTTTTAACAAAAAACTTACGTAAGAGTTTTGAAACAATTTTTTCAAATTTAAAGTTCCCATACAAAAAAGTTTAATAATTCTGTTTTCCACAATCCCTGAAATTTTGTAAGGACTTCTACTGTAATAATTGAACGCACTGAACATTTTTAGATTGAATTACCGGTTTTGAATTCTGGTATATAGGCTGGTAAAACTGTATATATTAAGGTGCCGGAAAATGATTTCAGATTTAAAGCCGAGATTGTCGAGCAATTCAGGCATACTTAATTGAAGTATTTCGCCATTCACGGTGTCTTCAGCAAAAATGAGATCAAAAACCCCTTTATGGCAGTGGCAACCTCCTTAAGGGAGTGGGTGACCGATATTCTGACCGGTTTCCAAACAGAGGCTTTATTATGCAACCTATTTTGTATTAGAGAATTTTCCAACGAGTGTATTTTGAACTTATATTTTTAAATTGTATGTGATTTCACATTTATCAGTACGAATTTCGAGTCTAAAATTTTATTCTACGCGTGAGTTTCAAGTGGCGTCGGAACAAAAAAGCGGATTGTCGGTGGTTTTGGCGGACCAAAAAAAGGGGGTTGTGTGACAAAATTCAATATTTGAATGAATGTAATGAGGAGCGTCGAGATCGAGGCGGACAAGAAAAATGTTCGAAGTATGAAATTTATACTCTAAAACATATGGATAACCGGACCTCAGAGTACAATTCCTAACTATTGAATTGATACAAACAACGCAAGATATTAGCACCCAATCAAAACCGTTGATTGCGGGATAGGACCGATTTATTGGTCAGATTAGGAAGGATCAACTAATCAAATGCTCAGATTCGGCGATTTTTTCAAATAGTTAGGGATTGTACTCTGAGGTCCGTTTGATCCATATAATAATAATAAACAAATAATTAAGATGATATTGGCCAAAAATTGATTTAAAGCATTTATCAAAGAATGGTTTATAATTTTGTGAATTAAACTCATTTGGACTCTAAATTTACTGCTCGAAAAATAATTTAAAATTCAAATTTTTCATCGTTTTTTTGTCAAAAAAATATTTTTCAAAATTTAAGAAAAAATGGACAAATTTTCACAAGCATTTTCCAGACAGCCTAGACAAAATTTTTTCGAAAAATGGCTCTAGACGGTTTAAGCAGGCTTGTCAACACTTGTGCAGAATGAATTAGAAAAATTCCATTGAAAATGTAGGAGAGATAGCTTTTCGATGGAGCCTCCAAAGCTGTTTTGACCACTAGACATACATCGAAAACTCCAGACATTACATAATAAACCGACCAATTACAGAAAGAAATAAGTAGTCAAACGAAAAATACTTTATGCTTTTAGCCTACTACAAGCCATGTTGCTAGCGTAGTGAATTTTTCATATTTAAAAGTACTGGTATAACACATAATAAAAGAAGAATGAAAATGATTTCTCATCCAGTTTTCCAGAAACCGCACTGTAAAAAACTATAAAAAAGACTAAATTATCTCACCTACTCCCTTAAGGTAGTGTCCAGCAAAAAGTGGCTGAAAAAATTATAGTAACTAAATCGACCAAGAAAAAAAGGTGGTCGGTGTCGCAGCGCTATCTGGTGATCTAAGCGCCCCCACAGCCAATATTTGGTAATAGCCTTATATCGCTCTGGATTTTAAAAAAAAAAAGAAACCGCTTGAATTTTAACTAAAAGATGACTGAGGGATGGCAAACATGACAGTATAGGATTACTTCTTGGTAATTTGCTCTAACAAAAATTCAGATCGATTGATTTTAAACATAATCAAACATAAAAAAAACATATTTATTTTTAGATTTTGACAAAAACAATGCATTGTTATTACAAATATTACAAGAAATTAAAAATTCAGACAATTTTGAATTCAAACAGATTTTTTTGGAGCAAATTATCACGTTTGGGCAGTGAATGCGAGGTTTTAAATAAAGTGTCGGAAAAATAGTAAAATGTTACAAAACTTGAAAAATGAATATAATAATTGGTACCTATATACACCTTGTATAGTATTCAGATCCCTACTACTCCTAAACAAATTAAAATTGTTTGCTAAAATTGTGATTATATCAGTGAGTATTAATTAACGGAAAATGCCAGACAGTTTCATCATCACACAAAATGTTGATGTCTAATATTTGTCAACCCTTCTTGATAAATATGTGTTCTTTGATGCGCCATAATTATTTGCTACCATTATAGACACCTATCTGTTCCGAATGTGTTGAGCTAATTAATATTGTCGCCGATAAAAACGCTCTCTATTATATTCTTAGCATTGTCATTCAACACTTTAATTGTATGCTTCAATATATATTCAAAATAATGCCTACTATATGTTTGAGCCTTCAAAACTGCAGAAAGAAATTCTCCGGCAACGGCAAAGAGTTTGCGCATAACTTTTGTTCTAGGCCTTTAAAAACAATTTTGGCTAGATTATATTAAAGAGAGATTTCCAAGGATATAAAACGACTCCGATTAAAAAAAAGATCTATGTTCAAAAAAAAAGCTTGGTCAAACAAGACTGAATAAATAAAAACAACGTTTTTCGCATAAATTTCTGTTTAAACATAAAAACAATAAAAATTTAAATCGATTCTTATTAAAGATTATTATTCGCAGTTCACTCTCGTTCAAAAAATTAATGAAATCGGATGTCAGGAGTAAAACATTGTGCCATTTGAAAATAAGTTCGACTTTGGCGCCCTCTTGTGGGCTGAACCTTAACTTGTCAAGAATCTGGCGAGAACTCGACCAATTTTTTTCAGGGTCATTTGTATCTGATAATATCAATAATTTTCAGCCAAACTTTTTGCTGGACACTACCCCCTTCATTTTGAAAAAAATACTCAGAAAAAAAATCGAAATTTTTTTGTTCTATTTGGGTTTTTTTGTGCTTTTAAAAACATAACGATTGATTCTGTGTGCATTTTTATAACATACATAACTGCCCAGAAAATCGTAGGAACCACCATACCCTTAAGGGGGTAATTCGACGGAGAGCTGTATCTCGAAGACTCAGAAGGGATAGGAAGCTATATTCCAGTTGCTTGTCATTTCGTGGCTTGTTTGCCTTTCCAAAATAATCAAAAAAACATTGTGATGTCAAAAAATTTCCAAAATTTTTCTATATTTTCCAAGTTTTATTTCCTTAACAACGCCACTGTGGTCTTTTGAAGTAATAACTCTTTTGCTGTAATTTTTGTTGCATTAGATCACTGTGAATTAGATCTTGAAATGGCAAATAAAAAAATTTTAAAATTTAGAAAAAAAAAAATTTGCAAATATTTTCTTAGATCCAGAAATTGGGTAACCCTTTACCCTTCTCAGGGCGGTACCTCATGATGGAAATGGCCGTTTCCATGTTTTTGAGGTCAAATATTCTAAGAACAGCTACTCTAGTATACATTGTGAAACCTAATTGTTTGAAACCACTGGTCGATACAAATGATCCTAAATCTAGATCAAAAATCCATAATTAAGGCTCACTGATTGCTTCGAACATCAGGAACGTGCTTCAAGGTATTGGTCATAATTATTGTTAGCCAATAAAAGCTCTTTTCTCCGTGAGTTTTGCGGGTAGAAAATTATTGTTACGATTTTTATGACCACAAGGAAACGCACGGCAGGTTCTGTTACTCTAGGAAAAAAGCAAAAAACGATTTTTTGAGCTGATTTTAAGGGGGATATTCAAATACTAATCGCATATGCATGATTGGACATTTCAACGGTGGATAGTATTTTGAAAACAAAAAGCTTATGAGGAAATAAACCTGAAAATGCTATTTTAGATCTATCCTTTATCTGCGAAAAGAACTCTCACAAATTTTTTATGACCATTACGACGAATAGGTACAGTATCGTAACAAGATGACACTTTTTCCAAACTGCAAAAACACTATCTCCTCCCAGACGTTAATCAATTGAGCTCAAATTTCCGACAGATCACGTTAACGGTAGTCAAATCTCTTGATCTGTCGCAGGCTTCTTTTTTGATCCGGGCGACACGGAACAATTCTAGAACTGCCAGATAACCGACGATGTTTTCCTCACAAATTTCACGACTTCAAAATCTATCTTCTCGGTAGGTAATTTGCAAAATGGCGTCAAATTGCTTATCAAGTATACCCTAAGAACAATTGTATAGAGACCCTCGTGGGCTTTTTTGCAATTTTCCAGGCTAAAAGCTCGCGAAATATGATTTTTGCGTCATTTTTCAAAAAAAATTTCCCGAAAAAACAAATGCTTCGATTTTTTTCGAAAGTAAGCGTCAAACAAGCCATTAAAACACTGATGAGAAATAGTTGCGCTTACGTCAAGGGCGAAATTTGAAGTTTTAGTGGTCAAATTCGAGCAAACCTTATTTTAAATTTCATCTTTTAAAAAATACTTAGAAACAAAATCGAAAAAAAATGCGAAAAATTTTTTTGATGATTGGTTTTAATACATATTATCATTCACCGGTCATTTAGATTTAGCAGCATTTTTAATGCCTCTAAGGCCTTGCTTAATATGACAATATACCCTTAAGGGGGTTGTCGGGTCGTAAATGAAACAACGTTGAAGAAATTTACTGTTTTTTCTGTCGAATTCAGCTGAGAGACGAAATACAAAATTTTAACCAATCAGATTTGTTCTATCCTTCATTCTCGTCATGCCGGTAGGCGGTCTGTACGTTAGACAAAAAACCCACCACCCTTCTACTGGGAAATAATATCAAACTGAACTTATTTACACTTATAAAACCAAAAGGAGAATAATTTTCAACAGATTTTCCCGGGAAATGTACTGGCAACATTTCATACGATTTTCAAATATATTCTGTTTTTATTCAATTTTAAAAAAATTGACACGGGAGATATTCAGATTTTTACAAGAGAATTTCTGAATTCATTTTTACCCGTTTAAAAAATCAAAGGAGATTGTTGTGTTAATATTTCTGTTTTAGGTGATATTACTTGAAGGCGTCGTACTTTTATCGCAAAACATCTTTTGTTTTATTCAATTTAAGCAAATATGATCGAGATTTTTACAATTTTGCTGTAATGAGACATATGTTTACCAGTTTTTCGAATTGCCGCACCGGTAGCCATCCTTCACCAGAATTTTAAAAATTATTTTTTTTCTCATTTATTCTTATCTGCCCGTTATCGACCCTTCCAGTTCCAGTGGAGGAGCAGGGCTTATTTTCCCCAATTCCAACATTCTCACACCACAACCCATTAAAGAGCTCGCAAGAAAAGCCTATTCTCTCCTAGATTATCGTCCCCAGAAGAACTTTCCTGACGTACGTATCGGGATGAAAATCCCAACGAACGATATTTCATAATTATACAAATTTTCCAACAAAAACTAAAAAATGAAATTTTCCTGATTTTTTGCTTGGAGCCTCATTCATGAGGGGTTACCCCTTAAGTGGGCACACCCTTAAGAAAACGACTCGTTAACTAAAAATCATCGGTTCTTCTCGACAGAAACAAAATCGAAAAAATTACTGGTTAAAAGCCGGAAACGAAAACCCGGCCTCTGCTTGCAAAAATTGAGGGTTAATAATACTCATGGCCTAAAATTTCAACCAAAGGTCGATTGTACCAAGTACCGATATTCCATCGAAATAAAATACCCTTTGCAAAAAACCATATCCATCTCGAGAAAAAGGGTGTCGCACATGAACCGCACCAATGTATAATTTCTTTTCGCGCTTATCATGCTTTCTAAAATTAAAAAAACTTCCAATGACGGTCTTTTAAAACTACTGACCACAAAAAATATACTTCAAAATGACAAACCTGCTGTAAAGTGTTATTACTGTCCAATACACGGGCCAAAGAATGAGAGCATAACATAATAAATCTAGTCAAAATCATGACGGCATGACTCCAACTAGTTACTCTTGTCACCTTCTTCGTGTTTCTTGAATATGATAAAGGCATATTGTATACAAAAAGTCTGGATGCGGAACAACAATCAAATAATAATTTCTTGTCTCTGTCTGATAGAATAAACTTGATGAAGGCCCAACCAGTACCGATGAGAGTTAAATGTCACAATTAAATCACCCTGTGCCCAGTTTTTAAAATAAATTTTTATAGAATGAGGAAATAAAAAAATCTTTGCCTTGCCAAGATCTATTTGTTCGATCAAAAGAATGCAAAATATCAATCATGAATATATCATATAACAGTGGTTGCCCAAAGAATCCCACATTTCCCCAAAAGCCCGCGACTATTGGCAAAGTAAATAGGCCCCAATTTTACTATAAAAAGTTATTAAGATAACTTTTATATAAATGCTTAATAATAATAATTAGTAATATGACGCCTGATATGAGCTTATATAAAAGCTCCAAGTTTTGGCAAACTTAATCGCTCTTTCGTCACCCACTATAGATAATTCAAAAATACGTGGATTAATTTAAGAATGATTTTCAAAATAACATTCGTCACTGAAAATTACGTGTTTTGACAATAATTAATCATCAATTTTGAAAAGTTGCCGTTGTTTCAACAAAATTTGTTGAAGACCATACGATCATATTACTTGTATAAAGATGAAAGTTAAGCGCCAAAATTCTCGAGTAATGAGTTTCGTGTTCAAAATGCCCACATTTTCCCAAGATTCGACCTAAAAAATGTGTTGTGCGGACGTTCTTTTCCTTATGTTACACGATAGACAAAATGGCAAAGAGTCGCGCGTATCGTTTTGCGAACGAGAACAAGCATATTGAGAACGTGTGATCTATGACGCTTTTTCTATAATGAAAGGTAGCGAGTAGTTTGAGCGACTTAGTTAATAGACTAGATATTTTCGTATAGATGAACAGAATAAGCTAGTGACACATTTACACGCTATAACACGCGCTCGCCCTTACACAATGTAATACTTCAAAATGTGATAATCAATTTTCAAGGTGTTTTGATATTCTTAGAACGTTTAAAAATAATTAATACAAAATTATGCTGAGTCACCAAAAATATGCTTTAATCCAATTTAATAAAAAAATTTAAGTTTACTTCTCTTATTTTAAAATATCGCGTTTATGAGAATATAACAATGTATCNAGTTGGCTAAAATTAAAAAAATAATTGAGAATTCTGATATTCGATTGAAATTTTAAAATATAATCGAACTCCGATTTTTTAATTCAAAATTGTTTAAAAATTATTTTGAAATCATTGACAAACATGATATAAAAATGACGGAATAAATCAAGTTTTTCCAAATTTCTTTTGGCTTTTCCATCAGTAGTAGCAGCCTAAAATTGAAATTGTACAATAAAAAGAACAGGCAAAATGTATATGTAAGAATTTGCAAATTAGTAACATGGAGAATTTTTCGTATCCTTGAACGATTTAAAAATTTATAATGATATTGACAGAGGATATTTCGAGATGTCCGAAGGGGAATCATTTGAGCAGTCGGATATCCAGTATACCGTATACCAGTAAACAATTCTCCTAACACACTTCAATATCAAACTCGTCAAATAATTTCCCGTTCGACATGTCTCGGAGACTCCGGCAATATCTTTTGAATATTTTGAAAGTAGTCTAGGTCCGTTTTTTTATTGGGGCAAACGGAGTTCGAGATCGGCACATACGATTTTTCTGATATTTTGGGTCATAAATTATGACTCATAATTAGGATGCGCAGCGGGCAAATTTCTAACTTTTGCTGGGGTTTTTGTTTTGCTTTTTTCCTGATCTCCTGGAAATTTAGGACCTGGGAAAATTTTTTAGAAGAAAATTAGAGTCCGACATGACCAAAATTTTTTTCACAAACTTTCATAATGATTTTTTCTCAAATTTTTTTTTCAAAATGTAGCAAATTGTTTTTTGACAACGGCCCTACTTCTGACAAATTAGATGAATGGAGTTTTATATGCTAAAAATCGTAGTTAGTGCTCTGAATGGGCGTTTCAAAAAGTCATTTTCTGGCCGCTAGATGGCCAAAAACTTTTTTTTTCTGCCCGGAATCGTTTTTTTCTGGGTCAACAACCCCCGTGAGGTCAACGAATTTGTATCAACTACTGTAATTTCTCTGTAGTTTTACCGCTGCGCAACCTAGTCATAATATAACTCTCCACTGGCTATTGCAGACCCGGTTTTTACTGAACATTTAGGTCGTTTTTTTTAAGACTGTCCAATGTGATTTTGACTGGGAGAACTAGACAAGATAACGACAAATGGTTGTTTTGCAAACCTTATAAAAAAATATGCGGTAGAAAACATTTTTGGCTTCCTAGGTTGATCACATGACCGGAAATCAGTCATGGAAATTGCTCGAAATTACCGAAAAAAAAACTATTTTTTGCGAATTACCGGTAATCACCGGAAAATAAGAAAAATTTTCATCATTACAAATTTGGTCAAGATTCAGATGCAAAAAACTGTTTGTTGCTATCTAGTCTGGTTCTCTCAGAACAGATACCCCTTAAGGGGGTATCCGACGGGTTTTACTGATTTTCAAACGTTAGTCCTGAGCTAACCACAGCTCGTATCGAGTTCAAACTTCGGATTCCAGAAGTTATTTGTTTGAAATTTTCAAAAAATGGAGTTAAAAGTATTTTGTATGACCGGAACGGCCGGTATACCGGTCCAAAAACCCAGAATTTCCAATTTTCAAAATAGCTGCATCTGGCTCCTGGGTATCAAAATTTTCTTTTTTTTTGTAAATTTACTTAAATTTCTTAGGTTAAAAGACTTGCGAGAGCTTTTAAGATTAATCATTAAATTGAACGAAATTCCCAAAATAAATAGGACTTTTAGCACATGGTCGCTCAAAACGATGCATCTAGTTCACCGACACCAGATTTTTTTCAAAACAAAAGCACTTTTTCAAAAGTGTACAAATACAAGACCTGCGAGCCGTTTTAAAGAAATATCTTATAGTTTTGCTCTTATACGCAGTCAAAGTCTGGTGACCTTCAAACAACCGATATTTTCAACAACAAGAAATTTAAAAATCTTAATTTCGACCCTTTTTTCTCCCAAAATACTAATTTTTATTATTTTGTAAAATTAAACCGATCACGAGAAATTGAATGCAATTAAAATCAGCTCCCTATTACTAATTTATCAAAAAATATGGTCTTCTTCGGATATTTCAAATTTCTGAATCTAAAAATACATTTAGATTTTTTTTCGAAAACTAAAAAAATTTTATTTCCAAGATTAAATTCAGAGTGAACTAATGCAACAAAAATCAGAGTGAACGGGTTATTACTTCAAAAGATACAGTTGGGTTAAGAAAATTTTACTTGGAAAAATTTGTAAATTTTTTACATCGAAATTATTTTTTTTGTACATTTTTGGAAACAAACTAGTCATAGAAATGAGAATGCAGCTAAAATTAGCTTCCTATCACTTCTGAGTCTCGAGATACAGCCTCCGTCGGATACTCCCTTAAGGAGGTTGCTACTACCATTTTCAGCCGAGATTCATGTCAGATTTGAGAATACATTGCTAACTCATGAAAATGTCAAGTTAACTAGTTTGAATAATTTCAAATCGACTAACATATCGGGGAGGTGGTTTGTTAAGCTCTCAGAGATTTCTTGGAAATTTAAAAAAATAGAAAATCGTGCGAAAATGTTTGCACAACTTTTATCTCCAGCGCACTAAAAATTCAATTCAGAAAATAGTAGACTAATACGTGTTTGATAATTAACATCTTTAAACTGTCCTACAAATTTTTAATGTCGTTAGTCATACTATTACATTTTTTTTACTGATAATTGTGAACAAAATAAATTGTATTGTCAAACATTTGTTTCTTACCCTTTTTGAACGTACTATATTCGGAAAATAAAATACGTTTCAATAATTTTTTATTTTCTCTTATTTATAGGCGAATAAAGATATAAATGTTTTTCAATTATTTGATGGAATTCATGTGTGGTTTATTAAGTAACATGCAAGGTTCGTCCCCGTTGACCTTAGAATTGCTGTCGGAAAACAGACAACCCTCGTGTTCAACCGAATATTCTTACTATCCCAAGGCGATACATCAGGCGGGAGACTTATCAATGAAAGAAAATGATCGGTTCCATAAAAAAATGCAGCTGGTTAACAATATCTTCAAATAAAATTGCCAAACAAAATTTAAATTTGTCCGCGAAATAGGCCCAGAGAAACTATAATTATTTTGCAACGTCCACGAAAAATTTTCCGAAAAAAATTTCTTGATATTTTTTTCATAGGAGCTGACAACTTTCAGCGTCTTCTTGTATGGGAAACTGAGAAAACTTATTCTCAAAAATTATTCCTACAAAACTATTAATCATACACCCTTACTTAAGAATTGGATGAAAAAAAATTGTGATGAAAAGTGCAAGGGGTGCTGAGAAGTTTGGCGCGCGAAGCACCGTCAAAATGTTTGTTAGCTTTAACACAGAATTGACTAGAGTTTGAAAACAATTTGGATTCAAATTGAGATTGCTACAGAATTCTACATAAAGTTTCTCCTGTTTTTCACAACATCCTGAAAATTTGTAGACTTCTACTTCAATAATTGAACGCACTGAACATTTTTTAGAATTGAGACATTACCGGTTTTGAGATCTGTATACTGGTAAAAACTGTTTATATAACTTAAGGTCCGAAAGTGATCAGATCTTAAAGCCGAGACTTTCGAGCAATGATCAGCAATACTTAATTGAACGTATTTCGCATGTTCCCGGGTTTCTCTCACCAAAATGAGGAGAAAAAAACCCCTTTAGTGGCCTAGTGGCCAAACCTCCTTAAGGAGGGCGGAGTATCTGACGGTTTCAAACAGACGTTTATTATATCAACCTATTTTGGTAGAAGAAATTTTCCAACGGAGTATTTGAATAATATTAAAATTCGTATGTGATTTCAAATATCTCAGTACGAATTTCCGATCTACACAATTTTATCTACCGCACGCTGAGTTTCAAAAGTGGCGTCGGAACAAGAAAGCAGGATTGTCGCGGGTTTTTGGCGGACCAAAAAAAAGGGGTTTTGTGACAAAAATCAACAATTTGAAGTGAATTACAGTATGAGGAGCGTCGAGATTCGAGCGGACAAGAAAATGTTCGATACGTATGTACAAGTATATCTAAAACATATGGAGTCAATCGGAACTTCAGAGTACAATTTCCTAACTATTTGAAATGCATACAGACAAACGGCAAAGGATATTTAGCACCGCAATTCCATCAAAAAACCGTTGATTTGGGCGTGGACTAGGCCGCATTTTCATCGTGGATCGATTATGAACGCGAATCAAACTAATCCAAGATGCTCAGATTTTCGCATTTTATTCAAATAAGTTAGATTTTGTACTTCTGAGGTCCCGTTGGTCCTATAATTAATAATAAACAAATAAGTTAAGATGATTTATTGGGCTCAACAATGATTAAGATTATCAAAAAGTAGATGGTATTGTAAGTTTTGCGTTGAATAAAAACTCATTTGACTCTAAATTTACTGCTCGAAAAAAGATAAGTTAAATTCAATTTTCATGATTCGTCTTTTTGTCAAGAAATATTATTCAAAATTTTTAGAAACAAAATGGAAGATCACAAGCGATTTTTCAGACAGCCCTAGAGACAAGGAAATTTTCTCGAAAAATGCGCTCTAGACAGGTTGGGTAAAGCCAAGGCTTTTGTTTAACACTTTGCAGAATGCAATTTAGAAATAATTCATGAAAAAATGATAGGGGCAGCATAGCTTTTCAGTGAGCCACATGGAGCTGTTTTGACCACTAGAGGCAGGCATACATTCAAAAAACGGGCTCCCAGACAGGATTTTCGTATTCATTAAATAAAGACGCGATTGCCGAAAATACAGAAAAGCAAATATATCAAACGAAGAGAGAGATAGGCTTATTATTTAGTGCTTTTTGGAAGGCCTACTACCAAAGCCATTTGTTTGAGCGTCAGGTTGAGATTCTTTCATGATTTGTAAACGTACTTGGAAGTCACACAATAATAAAAAAAAGAATAATCAATGCATTTCCTCATCCAGGTTTTCAGAGAACCGCACTTGAAAAACCTAGTAAAAAACCAGCCTGGATTATGTCACCCTACTCTTAAGGGGGTAGTGTCCACGCAAAAAAGTTGGCTGAAACAATGTATTATAACTAATCGACCAAGAAAAAAAGGTTGGGTCGTTGTTTGCGGGCCGCGTATCTGGTGATCTAGCGCCCCACAGCGGCCCAATATTGTAAGATAGCCTTGATATCGCTCTGGATAAAATAAAAAGAGGAACCGCTTGGAATTGTTAACACTCTAAAAATAAACTGCAAATGAATACTAGGGATTACCTTTGGTAATTTGTGCCTGTCTATACAGAAAATCCAGATTCCCGAATTGATCTCCTAACAAAAATCAAAGCCAGTAAAAAAACACAAATGTTGATTTTTACGATTTTTTTTGACAAAAACAAGTGCCATCTTTATTCAAATATACATAAGAAATTAAAAAATTCAGAACTAAGGTTTTGCACCCTCAAACAGATTTTATTTTGGACGCAAGATTATCACGTCTGGGCAGTGAATGCGAGTTTAAACTAGAAGTAGTCGTTGACAAATAGTAAAATGCCTACAAAACAACTGAAAAAACTAAATAATATAATCGGTACCCTTTATATTACATTGACT
This sequence comes from Oikopleura vanhoeffeni, assembly GCA_004367855.1. NCBI lineage: Eukaryota > Metazoa > Chordata > Appendicularia > Copelata > Oikopleuridae > Oikopleura > Oikopleura vanhoeffeni. The sequence goes on along the minus strand of SCLH01000973.1, from coordinate 101,164 downwards.
TGATTTCAGGCGGGCGGCGCTATACGCCGTCCCATTAAGCGAGCATCCTGGACGATCCCTAACTACTCCATAAACAAAGAGATAAATTGTTGCGTCAAAAGATTTGTGCATATATATCAGGGAGTATTAATTAACGGGAAATGCCAGAGTTTATCACAACAAATGATTGATGCTCTAATAATTTGTCAACCTTTTGACTAAACGATGGTGTTTCTTTGAATGCGCCCATTATATTATTTGCTAACCATTATAGACACCTACTGTGCCGAATGTGTTGATTCTTAATTAATATTGGTCGCGATAAACAACCTTACTTATTATATTCTTACATTTGGTCATTCAACTTTAATTTATTGACTTCAATATAATTAATTCAAATAAGCTACTGGGAGTATGTTTGAGCTTTCAAACTGACGCAGAGAAATACCGCAACGCCAAAGAGTTTTCGCGCATAACTTTTTTCTAGGCCTTAAAAAACATTTGGCTAGATTATGATTAGAGGAGTTTCAGGATAAAACGACTCCGATTAAAAAAAGATTCTATGGTCAAAAAAAAGCCTTGTTTCAAAAACCGAATAAAAAAACACGTTATTTCGGCAATAACTTTTCGTTAAAATAAACAAAAAAATTTAATCGATTAATTAAAGATTAATTATTCTGCAGTCACTCTCAGTTCAAAAAATTAAATGAAATCGATGTCAGATTAAACATTGTGCGATTTGAAAGTCTCGACTTTGGCGCCCTCTTGTGGCTGAACGCTACTTTCACCAAATCTGCGAGAACTCGACCAAAATTATTTTCTCAGGGTCAGTTTAGTATTATATCAAATTTTCAGCCAAACTTTTTTTGGCTGGACACTACCCATTCAATTTTGAAAAAGAATACTCAGAAAAAAATCGAAATTTTTTTTGTTATATTTGGGTTTTTTGTTGCTTTTTAAACATAAACGATTGAATTTGGGCATTTTTTAATAACAATAATAACTGCAGAAGAAAGCTGTAGGAACCACATACCCTTAAGGGGTAAATCGACGGACGGCTGTATCTCGAGACTCAGAAGGTGATAGGAACGGCTAATTTCTAGCTGGCATTGTCATTTTCGTGAGCTTGTCTGTTCCAAAAATTTAAAAATAATTCGATGTAAGAAAATTTCAACAAATGTTTCAATTTCCAAGTTTAAACTTTTTCTTAAACCGCATGTTCTTCTTTGGAAGTAATAACCCTTCCTTCTGTATTTTGTTGCCATTAATCACTGTGAATTAGATGCTTGAAAATGGCAAGAAAAAAATTTAAAAATTTAGAAAAAAAAATTTGCCAAAATAATTTTCTTAGATCCAGAATTTTTGGTAACCCTTTAACCCTTTAAGGGGTAACCCCTCATGAGAAATGCCGTTTTCAGGTTTTTGAGGTCAAATAATCTAAGAAACTACTAAAAGTATACATTGTGAAAACTAATTGGTTTAACCTGGTTGATAAATTGATCGCTAAATCTCAGATCACAAATCATAAATTAAGGATCACTGATTGCTCCGAACAATCAAGGAAGCGTCTTCAATATGGTCAATATTTTGTAGCAAAAAGCCTATTTCTCCGTGAGTTTTGGGGGTAGAATAATTATTTTACGATTTTAATGAGCCCACAAGAACCACGGCAAGTCTGTTATCTAGAAAAAGCAAAAAACGATTTTTTGAGCTGGAATTTTAAGGGGGTATAGTCTTCAGATATACCGTAATATCTGGCAGATTTGGACATATTCACGGTGAATATTTTGAAAACAAAAAAGCTTATGAGAAAAACCGAAAATGCTTAATATTGTAGATCTATCCTTTATCTTGGCGAAAAAGAACAATCACAAATTATTTTGACCATTAACACGAATAGGTAGAAAAAAAAAAAAAAAAAAAAAAAAAAAAAAAAAAAAAAAAAAAAAAAAAAAAAAAAAAAAAAAAAAAAAAAGGTAAAAAAAAAAAAAAAAAAAAAAAAAAAAAAAAAAAAATAAAAAAACGGAAAAAAAAAAAAAAAAAAAAAAAAAAAAAAAAAAAAAAAAAAAAAAGAAATCAGTATCGTAACAAGATGACATTTTCCAGAAAGACGGCAAAAACTAATCTCTCCAGACGTATATCAAATTTGAGCTCAAATTTTTCACAGATCACGTAACGTAGTAAATGTCAATCTTTATTGGACTCCGTTCGGGTCTTTATTTGCTATTCGCGGCGACGGAACAATTCTAGAACACGCCAGATAACCCGACGTATTCCTTTCACAATTTCAGAACTTCAAAATCTATCTTCTCGTAGCATATATTTGCAAAATGGCTCAAATTGTTATCAAGTATCCCTAAGAACATTTGTAAGAGACCCTCGTCGGGCTTTTTTTTGACATTTCCCCTAAAACTGAAATAATGATTTTTTTGGTCATTTTCAAAAAAAATTTCCGAAAAAAAAAGTGCTTCGATTTTTTTCGAAAGTAAGCTCAAAACAAGCCAGTAAAACAACTGATGAGAAAGTTGGCTTACGTCAAGGCGAAATTTTGAAGTTTAGTGGGTCCAACATTCGAGCAACGCTTATTTTTAAAATTTCATCTTTTAAAAATACTTACGAAAAAATCGAAAAAAATGCGAAAATTTTTTTTGATGATTGGGTTCTTAATACACTTAAATTATCACCCCGTATTAATTTGCAGCATTTTTAATGCCTCTAAGCCTTTGTTTTAATATGACAGATATACCCCTTAAGGGGTTGTGGTTTTAAATGAAACAAGCGTTGAAGAAAATTTATGTTTTTTTTTCTTGAATTCCAGCCTGAGAGCACGAAATACAAAAATTTTTAAACCAAATCAGATTTGGTTCTATCTCATTTCGTCATGCGTAGGCGTCTGTACGTTAGAACAAAACAACACAGCCAACCCTTGCTACTGGAAATAATATCAACTGAACTTATTTTACTTAATAGAAACCAAACAGAGAATAATTTTTTTCAACAATTTTCCGGGGAAATGTAATGGCAGCATTTCATACGATTCTTAAATATTCTGTTTTATTCAATTTAAATAAAATTTGAACCGAGATTATTCAGAATTTAAAGAGAATTTCTGAATTTCAATTTTTACCGTTTAAAAATCAAAAGGAGATTTTTGTTTTAATATTTCTTTTTAGGTGATTATTTGAAGGCGTCGTACTTTATCGAACAACATCTTTTGTTTTATTCAATTTAAAGCAAAATTGATCGAGGATTTTACAATTTTTTGTGTGAATTGAGAACATAATTTTTACCAGTTTTTCCGATGCGCAGCGGTGGAGGCCATCCTTCACGCAGAATTTAAAAAATTTATTTTGTTTTTCTCATTTATTCTTATCTGCCCGTTATCGACCCTTCCAGTCCAGCTGGAGGAGAGGGCGTATTTTTCCCCAAGCAAATTCCACATTCTACACCCACAACCCCATTAAGAGGATCCGCACGAAAGCCTATTTCTCCTAAGATTTTCGCCCGCAGAAAGAACACTTTCCTGACGCCTGTATCGGGATGAAAATACACGAAACTTATTTTTCAAATTAATACAAAATTTCCAGAATAAAAAACTAAAAGAATGAAATTCTGATTTTTTTTGCACTTGAGCCTCAAATTCATGAGGGGTAACCCCCCTTAAGTGGGACACCCTGTAAAACAAACGAAACCCGTACAAAAATCAATCGGTTTTTTTTTCGACAGAAAAAAATCGAAAATTACTGGTTAAAGCCGGAAATCGAAAAACCCGGCTCTGCTGCAAAAATTGAGGGTTACATTAAATATCATGGCCTAAAAATTTCAAAAGGTTTCGTATGTACCAGTACCGATATCATCGAAAATAAAATACCCTTGCTGAAAAACCATATCCATCTCCGAGAAAAAGGGTGCGCACATGAAACCGCACAATGTATAATTTTTTCGCGCTTACATGCTATTCTAAAATTAAAAAAACTTCCAAAAATGACGGTCTTTTAAAAAACTACCTGAACCAAAAAAATATACTTCAATAAAAAATGACCAAAACCTGCTGTAAATGTTATAATACTCCAATTACACGGGCCAAAGAATGAGATGCATAACATAATAAATGCTAGCAAAATCATGAACATGACTCCAACTAGTATACTCTTTTTCACCTTCTTCTGTTTCTTTTAAATATGATAAAGGCAATATTTAGCAAAAATCTGGAGCGGAACAACCAATATAAATAATTTCTTGTCTCTGGTCTGATAGAATAAACTTGATGAAGGCCCAACAGTAAACGCGATGAGAGTTAATGTCACAATTAACAATACCACCTGTGCCACATTTTTAAAATAAATTTTTTTTATGAAATTGAGGAAATAAAAAATCTTGCTTCCAAGATGCTATTTTTCATCAAAAAATTCAAATATCAGATCATGAAAATATTATCAGTATACAGTGGGTTGGCCCAAGAATTCCCGCACCATTTTTTCCCCAAAATGGCCCCACTAATTTGGGCAAAGTAATGGCCCCAATTAACTATAAAAGTTATAAAAGAATAACTTTTATAGTAAATTGGGCCATTAATAATAATAATTATAAATTAATGACCTTATTAATGACTTATTAAAAGCTCCAGTTTTTGGGCAAAACATTAATCTGGGGCTTTCTTCGGTCACCCACTATAGATAATTTCAAAAATACTGGATTAATTTTTAAATTATTTTAAAAATAACGATTTTTCAACGAAAATTGACTTTTTGACAATAATTTTATCTCATTTTTGAACAGTGGCGTTTTTTAACAAAATTTTCTTGAAGACCATAACAATCAATTACTTGTATAAAATGAAAATTTAACCGCCGAACATGTCGTCAATATATTCGTTTGCAAAAATTCCAACATTTTCCAAGGCTTCACCTGTAAAAAAGTTTGTCGATTTTCTTATTTAGCACATAGACCAAAATGGCAAAATCAAGCCTGTTACTTCACGGCAACAAATCTGACCGCGTGACTATGACTTTTATTTAAAGGACATAATTTGATTTTGCTTGTTTTTGTCTAATGTGCAGAATAAAAGCTAGTGACACCATTACAACGCTATAACACGCGCTCGCCGCTTGTACAGCAATGTACTTCAAAAAGTGATAAGCAATTTTCAAAGGTTTTGATAATATGTAGAACGTTAAAAATAATTAATACAAAAATTATGGCGAGCACCAAATAGGGTTAAATGCCAAAATTTAAATAAAAAAGTTAGGGGGGGGGGGAGTTTACTCTCGTATGGTTGAAAATGATCCTTTAGTAAANTCTTTTGAAGTAATAACTCTTTTGCTGTAATTTTTGTTGCATTAGATCACTGTGAATTAGATCTTGAAAATGGCAATAAAAAAATTTAAAATTTAGAAAAAAAAATTTGCAAATATTTTCTTAGATCCAGAAATTTTGGGTAACCCTTTAACCCTTTAAGGGGGTACCCCTCATGAGAAATGCCGTTTTCATGGTTTTTGAGGTCAAATATCTAAGAAACTACTAGTATACATTGTGAAACCTAATTGTTTAACCTGGTTGATAAATTGATCCTAAATCTCAGATCACAAATCATAATTAAGGATCACTGATTGCTCGAACAATCAGGAACGTGCTTCAAGTATGGTCATATTTTGTAGCAAAAAGCCTATTTCTCCGTGAGTTTTGGGGGTAGAATAATTATTTTACGATTTTATGACCCACAAGAAACGCACGCAGGTCTGTTACTCTAGAAAAAGCAAAAAACGATTTTTTGAGCTGATTTTAAGGGGATATTCAAATATAACCGATATGGCATGATTGACATATTTCAACGGTGCATATTATCTTTGTGAAAACAAAAGCTTATGAGAAAACCTGAAAATGCTATTTTGAGATCTATCCTTTATCTGCGAAAAGAACTCTCACAAAATTATTTTATGACCACTACACCAATAGGTACAGTATGCGTAACCAAATGACATTTTCCAAACTGCAAAACACTATCTCCTCCCAGCGTTAATCAATTGAGCTCAAATTATTCAACAGTCACTGTAACGGGTAGTATGTCAATCTTGATCGTCGGGCTTTTTTTGATCGGCGGCACGGAACAAGTTCTCAGAACTGCCAGGATAACCGACGATTTCCTTCACAAATTTCACGACTTCAAAATCTATTTCTCGTAGGATTATGCAAAATGGCTCAAATTGCTTATTCAAGTATCCCTAAGGAACAATTGTATAGAGACCCTCGTCGGGCTTTTTGCAATTTTCCAGCCTAAAACTCGAAATATGATTTGTTTGGTTCATTTTCAAAAAAAATTTCCTGAAAAAAAAAATGCTTCATTTTCTTCGAAAGTAAGCTCAAATAAAGCCAGTAACACACTGATGAGAAAAGTTGGCGCTTACCGTCAGGCGAAATTTTGAAGTTTAGTTGGTCAAATTCGAAGCAAACCTATTAGTTTTAAATATCACTCTTTTAAAAAATGACCTTAGAACAAAATCGAAAAAAAATGCTGATTTCGCAAAATTTTTTTGATGATTGGTTTCTTAATACACTTAATTAATTGAGCCCCGGATTAATTGCAGCATTTTTAATGCTCTAGGCCTTGCTTAATGACATATACACCTAAGGGGTTGTGGGTCGTAAATGAAAACAACGTTGAAGAAATTTACTGTTCTTTTCTTCGAATTCAGCTGGAGAGACGAAAATTAAAAATTTTAACGATAGATTTGTTCTATCTTCAATTTCGTCATGCGTAGGCGTCTGTACGTTAGACAAAAAACCACACAACCCTTCTACTGGAAATAATATCAAACTGAACTTATTTACACTTAAAAAACAGGAGAATAATTTTTTCAAACAATTTTCCGGGAAATGTACTGGCAACATTTCATACGATTTCAAAATATTCTGTTTTATTCAATTTTAAATAAAATTGACGGAGATTATTCAGATTTTAAAGAGAATTTCTGAATTCATTTTACCGTTTAAAAATCAAAGGAGATTTTGTTAATATTTCTTTTTAGGTGATTATTTGAAGGCGTCGTACTTTATCGAAACTCTTTGTTTTATCAATTAAGCAAAATGGAATCGAGATTTTACAATTTGTGTGAATTGAGACACATATTTTACCAGTTTTTCGATGCCGCACCGGTGAGCCATCCTTCACCAGAATTTTAAAAAATTTATTTTTTTTTCTCATTTTATTCTTATCTGCCCGTTATCGACCTTCCAGTCCAGCTGGAGGAGAGGGCTATTTTCCCCAATTCCAACATTCTACACCCACAACCCCATTAAGAGGCTCGCAGAAAAGCCTATTTCTCCCTAGATTCGCCCCAGAAGAACTTTCCTGACGCTGTATCGGGATGAAAATACCACGAACTTATTTCAAATTATACAAATTTCCAGAAAAAAAACTAAAAGAATGAAATTCTGATTTTTTTGCTTGAGCCTCAATTCATGAGGGGTACCCCCTTAAGTGGGACACCCTTAAAAAACGACCGTACTAAAAATCATCGGTTTTTCGACAGAAAAAAATCGAAAATTACTGGTTAAAAGCCGGTTATCGAAAAACCCGGCTCTGCTGCAAAAATTGAGGTTAATTAATATCATGGCCTAAAATTTCAAAAAGGTCGTATGTACCAGTACCGATATCATCGAAATAAAATACCCTTCTGAAAAAACCATATCCATCTCCGAGAAAAAGGGTGTCGCACATGAACCGCACAATGTATAATTTTTTTCGCGCGTTATCATGGCATTCACTAAAAAAAAAAACTTCCAATGACGGTTTTTTAAAAACTACTGACCAAAAAAATATACTTCAATAAACTGAAAACCTGCTGTAAATTTGTAATACTCCAATACACGGGCACAAAGAATGAGAGCATAACATAATAATCTAGTCAAAATCATGACGACTCCAACTAGTACCTACTCTTTTCACCTTCTTCTGTTTCTTTAATACTGATAAAGGCAATATTTACAAAACATCTGGATGCGGAAACAACAATCATAATATTTCTTGTCTCTGTTAGATAGAATAAACTTGATGAAGGCCCAAACCAGTACCGATAGAGTTTAAAT
>SCLH01000973.1:76889-93079 GCA_004367855.1 Oikopleura vanhoeffeni | reverse complement strand
TGGAGCTGCCTATTAAACCTTTTTAAGGGATATGGTTGGTTCCTATTTGACATTTCTCGATAAAATATATAGCCAAACAGGGCTTCAAGGATATTATTCAGACTTACCCAATTAATTAACAAACAAAAATTTAAAGTAAATATGATAACAAAAAAAAGTTTTGTAGAACTAGCCTGTCATCTTGCGTAAAACATGTGGTCAACATTGTTTTTTTGCATGCATACACTCCAGACACATAAGCGAGACGGGAGACCCTAAGTCAAACGGAAAATCTATCTCCTCCTCAGGTTTATTTTGAAATAAATCTAAAATTTTAACATAACCTGTATCAGTTTTAACAACTTCTGAGGAGCGCTTTTGTCGATAAAGTTGCTTATATTTTTTCTAGGACTATGCGATAACCACCCGTTTTTGGACTTTGTTTCAAAATCTATTCTCCTCCTAGGTTAAATTTCAAATTTTTACTCAAATTTTTGCAAACGGTAGCTCGAAACAAATACAACTTCTGGAGGAGCCTTTTTTTTTTCAATTCGACCCCGAACTCAATATGAAATTTTCAAGGTCACGGGAAAAATTTCCGAAAAAAAATGTGCTTTGATTTTTCGAAAGTAGGCCCAAAAGCAGCTGGAAAAACACTGAAGAGAAAGGTTGGCTTACGTTCAAGTCGAAAATTTGAAGTTTTTAGTGGTCAAATTGACACAAACGTTATTTTGTTACTTAATTTTGAAAAAAATACTCGAAAAATGAAAACTCAAAAATCGAAATTTTTTTGTTCTATTTGGGTTTTTTTGTTGTTTTAAACATAACGATTGATTTGGTGCATTTTTATAACATACATAACTGCAGAAAATGTAGGACCACCATAGGGCTACCTTAATGGGGGTAATCGACGGAGGGCTGTATCTCTGACTCAGACTTATGATCAGTCACCGGAATGGATAAGGATAGAAGCTAATTTCCAGTTGCATTGGTCTATTCGTGGCTTGTTTGCTTTCCAAATAATAATAAAAAATTGTTCGATGTCAAAAAATTCCAAACATTTCTATATTTTCCAAGTTTTATTTTCCTTAAACACGCCACTGTGGTCTTTTGAAGTAATAACTCTTTGCTGTAATTGTTGTTGCATTAGATCACTGGTGAATTAGATCTTGAAATGGCGCAATAAAAAAATTAAAAATTTAGAAAAAAAAATTTCGCAAATATTTTTCTTAGATCCCAGAAATTTGGGTAACCTTTTAACCCAGGCGGTACCCGTCATGGGAAAGCCTGTTTCCCATGGTTTTTGAGGTCAAATATCTTTAAAAGAACACTCTAGTATAACATTGTGAAACCTAATTGTTTAACACTGGTGAATACATAATGATCCTAAACTAGATCACAAATCCATAATAAGGATCACTGATTGCTCGAACATCCGAACGTGTCACTTGCGGATAACGCTCTAAAATTGGCATATTTTGTAGCAAAAAACCCTAATTTCTCCGTGAGTTTTGGGGGCTAGAATAATTATTTTACGATGTTTTATGACCACAGGAACGCACGGCAGGTCTGTTACTTCTTAGAAAAGCAAAAAACGTATTTTTTGAGCTGATTTAAGGGGATATCTCAAATATAACGTATATCTGGCATGATTTGACATTTCAACGGGGCATATTATTTTGTGAAAACAAACAAGCTTATGAGAAAACCGAAAATGCTATTTGTGAGATCTATCCTTTATCTTGCGAAAAGAACTCACAAAATTTTTTTGACCAACTACACCGAATAGGTACAGTATGCGTAACAAGATGACATTTTTCCAAACTGCAAAACACTTATCTCCGTCCCAGCGTTAATCAATTGAGCTCAAATTTCGAACAGTCACGTAACGGTAGTCATGTCAATCTTGATCGTCGGGCTTCTTTTTGAATCCGGCGCACGGAACAATTCTCAGAACGCCAGATAACCGACGATTTTCCAATTCACAAATTTCCGACTTCAAAATCTATTTCTCGTAGGATTTGCAAAATGGCGTCAAAATTGCTTATTCAAGTATCCTAAGAACAATTGTAAGAGACGCCTCGTTGGGCTTTTTGCAATTTTCCAGCCTAAAACTCGAAAATGATTTTTTGGTCATTTTCCAAAAAAAATTTCCTGAAAAAAAAAAATGCTTCGATTTTCTTCGAAAGTAAGGCTCAAAATACAAGCCATAAAACCACTGATGAGAAAAGTTGCGCTTACCGTCAGCGAAATTTTGAAGTTTAGTGGTCAAATTCGAGCAAAACCTATTATTTTAAACTTTCATCCTTTTAAAAACATACTTAGAACAAAATCGAAAAAAATGCTGAACGCAAACATTTTTTGATGATTGGTTCTTAATCACTTAATATTTACCCGTATTGAGCGATTTAGCAGCTTTTTAATGCTCTAAGGCCTTGTCTTAATGACAATATACCACCTAAGGGGTTGTCGGGTGCTAAATGAAACAACGTTGAAGAAATTGTTGTTTTTTCTTGAATTCAGCTGAGAGGACGAAAATACAAAATTTTAACAATAGATTTGTTCTATCTTCAATTTCGTCATGCGTAGGCGTCTGTACGTTAGACAAAAAACCACCAACCCTTTACTGGAAATAATATCAAACTGAACTTATTTACATTATAAACAAAGAGAATAATTTTTTTCAACAATTTTCCGGGAAATGTACTGGCAACATTTCATACGATTCTAAATATTCTGTTTTATTCAATTTTAAATAAAATTGACCGAGATTATTCAGATTTTAAAGAGAATTTCTGAATTTCATTTTACCGTTTAAAAATCAAAGGAAATTTTGTTAATATTTCTTTTTAGGTGATTATTTGAGGCGTCGTACTTTATCGAACATCTTTGTTTATTCAATTAAAGCAAATTGAATCGAGATTTTACATTTTTGTGTGAATTGGAACATATTTTTACCAGTTTTTCGATGCCGCACCGGTGAGCCATCCTTCACCAGAATTTTAAAAAATTTATTTTTTTTTCTCATTATTCTTATCTGCCGTGTTATCGACCTTCCAGTCCAGCTGGAGGAGAGGGCTATTTTCCCAGCAATTCCAACATTCTACACCCACAAACCCCATTAAGAGGCTCGCAGAAAAGCCTATTTCTCCCAGATTCGTCCCCAGAAGAACTTTCCTGACGCTGTATCGGGATGAAAATACCACGAACTATATTTCAATAATATACAAATTTCCAGAAAAAAAACTAAAGAATGAAAATTCCTGATTTTTTTGCTTGAGCCTCATTCATGAGGGGTACCCCCTTAAGTAGGACACCCTTAAAAAACGACCGTAACTAAAAATCATCGGTTTTTCGACAGAAAGAAAATCGAAAATTACTGGTTAAAAGCCGGATCGAAAAACCCGGCTCTGCTGCAAAATTGAGGTTATTAATATCATGGCCTAAATTTCAAAAAGGTCGTATGTACCAGTACCGATATCATCGAAATAAAATACCCTTCTGAAAAAACCATATCCATCTCCGAGAAAAAGGGTGTCGCACATGAACCGCACAATGTTATTGTATAATTTTTTTCGCGCTTATCATGCTATTCTAAAATTAAAAAAACTTCCAATGACGGTTTTTTAAAAATTACCTGAGGTAGCTTTTTTTTTAAAGGGACCCCCCCCTGGAGACAAAACGGTAAGAGATATCCGGAAACGGTTTTTTGTATCCGGTAGCCAAGCAAATTTCAACCGTTGAAAACATTTTTCGATTTTTGACCTCGACCAGTTAACCGGTAATCCGCGGAAAACACCGGTAATTGGCGGTTTTGAGAGAACTAATCATAATCTCAACATGATTTTATACTTAAAGGGNCTACCTGAACCAAAAAAATATACTTCAATAAAAAATGACAAACCTGCTGTAAATGTTTAATACTCCAATACACGGGCCAAAGAATGAGAGCATAACATAATAAATCTAGCAAAATCATGACATGACTCCAACTAGTATACTCTTTTTCACCTTCTTCTGTTTCTTTAAATATGATAAAGGCAATATTTACAAAAATCTGGAGCGGAACAACAATCATAAATAATTTCTTGTCTCTGTCTGATAGAATAAACTTGATGAAGGCCCAACCAGTACCGATGAGAGTTAATGTCACAATTAAAATACCACCCTGTGCCACATTTTTAAAATACATTTTTTTATGAAATTGAGGAAATAAAAAAATCTTGCCTTCCAAGATGCTATTTTTCATCAAAAATTCAAAATATCAGATCATGAAATATTATCAGTATACAGTGGGTTGCCCAAGAATTCCCCACATTTTCCCCAAAATGCCCCACTATTTGGCAAAGTAAATGGCCCCAATTTACTATAAAAAGTTATAAATAACTTTTTATAGTAAATTGGGCCATTATTAATGGCCCATTAATAATAATAATTATAAATTAATGAGCCTTATTAATGAGCTTATTAAAAGCTCCAGTTTTTGGCAAACTTAATCGGGGCTTTCTTCGGTCACCCACTATAGATAATTTCAAAATACTGGATTTAATTACTTTAAGTATTAAATTATTTTAAAATCACGATTTTTCACGAAAATTGACTTTTTGACAATAATTTATCATCAATTTTGAAAAGTTGGCGTTTTTTAACAAAATTTTCTTGAAGACCATACGATCAATTACTTGTATAAAATGAAATTTAACGCCGAAAATGTCGTCATAATATTTCTTTGCAAAATTCCACATTTTCCAAGGATTCACCTGTAAAAAAGTTTGTCGATTTCTTATTTTACACATAGACAAAATGGCAAAATCAAGCCTGTACTTTCACGGCAAAATCTGACCGCGTGACTATGACTTTTATTTATAAGGACATATTTGATTTTGCTGTTTTGTCTATGTGCAGAATAAGCTAGTGACACATTACACGCTATAACACGCGCTCGCCGCTTGTAACACAATGTACTTCAAAAAGTGATAATCAATTTTCAAGGTTTTGATATATCGTAGAACGTTAAAAATAATTAATACAAAAATTATGGCGAGCACCAAAAATAGGGTTAAATGTCAATTTAAAAAAAAAGTTAAGTTTACTCTCGTATTTGAAAATGATCCTTTAGTAAATGAACAATGTAGAAAATGATAGTCCATGCATCAGTTTTTCCCTCAATGTCCAAAAACCTGAAATCAATGGCGTGGAACATGACGGATAACGCTTTGAAAAATACCAAAAACAGCATCAGATAATGAATTTTGAAAACCTGAAAAATAAGCGATAAAGCGAATATATTTTTTTATTTAACACCTAAAAACGCCAATTTATACTAACTACTTTTTGATTTTTTCGTCTCAGAACAATTGACCAAATCATCGTTGCGATAAAGAACATGAATGACATAAATCCATAAACCTTGAAAAAGAAGTTTTTTATATAAGCGGGCAAAAATTTAAGTTAAAAAAAATAAAAACAAGACCGAACTACGAAGAAAAATGCTGAACCGGAAGCTTGGCGAATTCCGCCTATGTATTTTTCGTGAAATGACCCAAAAGTTTTCCAACATTTTATTGTTCATAATTGTGTTTTCATAATATATACCGTATATAATATACCACATTTTTATTTTATGAGTACGGCCGTTATTACATCAAATTGAAAAAACTTAGAGGGACAAATATCGGACACACTTGTATTTATGAGGCAAATAGTAATTTGTCGAAAATCGGAAATTTTTATTTTACAAATGCAGGACAACTTTTGCATAAAAATCGTCTTGGTCATCTTTTTCAGCGTTAAATTTCATCGAAAAACGCAATGTTTCGTGGATTTATGTGGAAGATAATTAAATTTAAAACCCACTTTTTATTGAAATAGTGCCATTAAGGCAAAAATTTTCTACACTAAACTAGTAAAACCTTTTAGAATTAATTCTATTTTTTTTTCATATGCAAAATATATTGAAATTCGCACTGAAAACGATGAGCAAAAGATTTTTTAGAACAAGTTGTTTTTATATGTATATACTGTAGTATTTGAAAAGTTGAAATTTTTTCGACGAATTACTACTGTATTTAAATATAAACCCGTATTTATGGGCCATTTGGGCAGTATTTTTTTAGAAATTGCACAGTATTTTTTAAAAAGTTGGGTTTTTCAGACAATTGGGCACTTTTGGACAATTTACAATTAATATCCGACGAAAAAATACTCTTTTGATTTATAAGCAATATTTTCAGCTATTTCCATTGGATAAAAACTTACCATTGGTAGAGGCATTTCACCTGTTGATAAGTAATGTTCGCCATTCATTTCAGTTAATTCCATTTTGATTTCTTTCATGCTGATACGATCTTCGTGTAAATTAAAGCAGTTGTGGAAAGTTAATTCGTATAATCCCATGGCTAAAATTTATCGAGGGTTATTTTTGCTCAAATACAGTGAATTGATTTTAAAAGGGATAAAATACAAATCTAAAAAAATTGAACCTAAGTCCTTAAAGGGAAGGAGGGTGTCCTTATAGACGCAACCCGCAGTACGCCATTTAAACTTAAGAGGGTGGTCGTCGCAAAATGAGGCTCTAAAAACAAATTTTCCCAATTTTTATTTTATTTTATGAAAATATAGACCACTGCGACTAGGGTAGTCTTTTTATCTAAATACATGGTCAGGAAAGCACTTTTTGAGGGTTTCAAAAATATTTTGTATGAAATAAGTTGAAATTTCTCAATTTTTGGAAAATCGAAACACGATTTATAAAAATATGAGAAAGAAAATTGGACAAAACTCTCAATACTGATTTGCAGACTATTCAGCTGCACATTTATATAAGTTTCCTATGTGTACCTTGTAAAACCAGGGAGGAGATACATTTTGAAAAAATAATTCCATCAGTTTTGTAAGCACGTTTCTGATTGGACGAGTCATCCGTCACTTTCGATTTTATTTTAGGATGCAAGATTTTAGTTCAAATATATCAGAGACAGGTAATATTTGGTCTAACGATTTGTACTTTTGCAAAAATTGGCCATTGAAAACCCCGTTTTCCGCCTTAGAATGCGACGACCACCCCCTTAATCAAGTTGGATTTTCTGCTTATAGAGTTGAATTTATTTGTCAATTTTACAAAACAAATATTACAGGAAGATGCCCGATATCGATGGCCCAATAACGCCGAAAACACCTACGCAATTTCATGATTTTTATCTAAATTCCTGTCAGTGCCAAAATCGCCCAATGAGCCAATATCGCCGAAATAGCGTGGACGTATGAGTTTTTTTTAAATTTTTTCTGAAGAAAACCTTTCGGCGATATTGGGCCTCCCCTGTAATGTGGATCGTCTATAAGGACAGCCGAGATTTTGGCAGATTTTCCTTAAGTTTTGGTGTCATATTGTTCTTATGGCCCTTTATGAAACATCTGGTGATTATATTTATGTACCTCTTTCATCAAAAGTCCAGTATAAATTGAACGTCCATGAATTTATATTTTGTTCTTGTATCGTAATTCCCGTTTGTCCATTTTCATCTGGATCGGTACCCGTATTCATACCACGGTTGGTACTTCGCTTTCTTCTATCTTCGCTTTCTTCAATTTTGTTTTCTTGTTCAAACAAATCATTCACAACTTTATAGTAGTTTTATATTGCAATTGTATTTAAAAANACCCAAAAGCTTATCTAAAGGCAATACTTTGAGCGCTTATCACGGGAAAACTGGAAGAGATATCAATTAACTTATTTTTCACTGATTGAGATCAAGAATAGAATTAAGAAAATAACACATAACATTTTCAAATTTCAAAGTCTGTGAACTCGATAACTGCCAGAGAAAAGAGAGGTTCACTCACCTAGTATTTCTTGGAAAACCATATGGTATACATTTTTTACAATGACATATAATTTACAGATTTACAAGCGAAACTCTAGCTATTTAAAGCTTGTCTCAGATTTGAAATATGATATCTCGATCGCTTAGAAAACAATTATTCATATCGCCAGCGCGTCAAAAGTATATGCAGCAAAATGTGAAAAATATTGCTAATCAATTCTGATAACTCAATCAGTACCACCTTATGTTTACACTTTGATCGATTTGTCTTTGTGGCTTTATTTGGGTTAATTGCCGTTCAATTTTTTCGGGAAATTATTTTTAAAAAATATTTTTTTTTCTTTATTTTGAGTTTCATAAAAATCACTTGTGAAAATTATTCTTCGTATAGAGGCTGCAGAAAAAATAAACTTATATCAAAGAATCCTGAAATACTTCCTAAAAATTTGGCTTCTCAAGAATTTCGATTTTATATATCGTTTTCACAAAATTATTTTTTGTTAAGAATTTGGCGGAAAATCCTTAAAAACAAAAAGAGGGCAAAATACTTTCGAACGGCTAATGTAATGAAATTTTCAACGATATTTTGAAATAAAATTGCAAAACTCTATGACGAATTTGAATTATAGGTCTGCGGACAATGTTATTTTTTGCGCCGTTGGGCCCCCGAAATTTTTTTTGCCTTCAAGATAGCCAAAGGGTGTGAGGGGCGTTAAGGGTATTTCATTTGGCGGAGGTAATCTGATAGATGCTATATATAGAGTGCGCACCAGGAAGCCCAATGGTGAAACTAAAAATTTTCAAACGTGTTTTTTTTTGACCTTATGGAGGTTATCGTAGCCAAATAAAATGATACGAATGATAAAAAAAATTTGGGAACCAATGTGGTCAGAAAATCACTCTAGAAAACTGTTTATTCTGTCTTCAAAATTCTGTCACTCTAAAGTCTAAAAAGGACATAAATATTGATTTTTTCAATTAAGACAGAATAAATAATTCTATCACATGTATATAGCATGGAAAGTAGCAAAAACAAGCTGGAAAGAAAACCTAAATCCAGGTGGTTTTTTAAGGCTCAATACACTTTTGACACCATGACATTTTTTAACGGAACAAGATAAGTTGAAACGGATTTTTGCATATTCATCGAATGTCCGTTAATTAACGGTAAAAATAAAAAAAGTTCTGAGAAACAGGAACGTCCATTTTCTGCATCAAGTAGAGCTTTTCGTCAGAAATTATTTGGCAAACTTTTTTTTTTGTAATTTTACACTTTTAAAGTAGTCAAGTTTTGTGTATCTTTTAACTCATAAGATCTGTCCACCTGTAAATATACCTATCCGAGTTTTTATAGTGAAAATTCAATGCAATACAAATTTTGTCATGACACCTTCAAATCGATCAGATCGCAGTTTTTACTTTTTTTTCAATAAAATCCAATTCTGTCGAAAAGTTTTACTATAGCAAAAAAATTGTTCTCGAAGGATGTGCCGTTATCTCAGGAAAAACTTTCTAAAATTATACCAGTAAATTTCAGGACATCCATTTACGGAGCAAAACTTTTCTACTTGACTGTTTGATACAAAAATTCATTTGGAATTATTTTCTTCCATTACATGGCATGTGGTCAAAGAATGGAGTGGCCTTAAAAATGGTAAAAAAAAGTTTGAATTTCAAAATGAAAAAAATCCATGATAAATATACCAGGGTACTGACAGAAATTCTATTGTTCTTCTAGATAACGCTCCGTCAATGTATTTCTTATAACTTTTTTTGGGGTTTTCAAAAGTAAAAAAGTAGCATAAAATAGAAAAAACGCGCCTACAAAGAACAAAATTTTCCCAATGAACACGTTTTTACAATATACTTCAACTGTTATTCAAAACCTTCCTAAAGTAAGTCCCTTATCCGATAAACTGTTAAATTTCACAACGAGACCGTTCGATGCACTATCTGGGAAATCAGCATTGCCGAAATGAAATGAAATCTTTTGTTGGTAGTCATTTTTTGTCGTATTTGTCGTCGGAACGTTTTCACTCGGATGTAATAAGCATTTTGATTGCGATCCTATTACCGGTTCACGCTGATATTTCACAGCTCCACGAGAATTTAGTTTTTCGAGAATAAATCCAATTTGACCGACTTTTTGCGGATATAAAACAGAGAAAAATCGAAGAAAACTGTAAATCTTGGAAAAACTCGATTGTTAATAACAAATGTTATTGCACACTCCCACGGCCTATTTAATTTGTTTTTATCGAACATTTAAATTTTTTTGAAGTTCAATTGTCTTCAAATTTTTTTCTGTACAAATTGAGATTCTAAAAATTTTTAATGGTATTGAATTTCAAAGGTATCGAACTTTTTGTTAAAAACACAAAAATAAGACCGAAAATTTTTTCTAAAACTATTTCGGGACCTTGATGAAAAATTTGTCACGAAACGCCCCGTGGTTGTTTGCTTAAAAGATGCAGTTTTCAAATGCTATTTAAAATGTATTAGTTTCGAGTTTGGCTGATCATGGTGGGTAATCCAAAATTAACAAAAGCCGATACCTAAAAAGTGTAATTTGACACCACTGGTGTCACATGTGCAACAGATATATTGATGCCAAAAATTTTTCTGCGTAAAACTACCCGAAATGTATCTTCCCATATAAATATTGCTTGATTATCTTGAAAGAAATGTAAACCGGTTTTGGAACATCAATTACCGGTAAACCGTTGACCACGAAAAAATCCAAAAATTTACATATCACAATTTACTTGGCTACACCATAGCAAAAACCGTTGTTGATATCTGGTATGGTCTCGAGAAAAATGACTGAGAAGGGTGGGTTGAGTAAAAAAAAAGCTACCTCAGCTATCCCAATGCAAAAAACGTTTCTCCATACCTACTACCGAGCACCTAAAAAAGCTACCATGAGCGCTCCCCAAAGGTCCCAATTTGCAACAAAGAATTTATTTCCGTATAAAAAAAATAATATAAATTTTGTATCCGAAAATCTTCTCCATCTCTCAATTTGCGGAAATCTGCATTCTTTTCCATTTGAGCTGTATCTAATTGAAATTTCACAAACGTAACATTTAATGTTCCATTTTCATCGTATGCAAATGATGATAAGTCAATTATCACTCTTTCGTCATCTTGGAGGTCAAGGGAGTGTTTCCGAGCATTTACGAAACTCAAAAAAAGGACAAAAATGACACATTTTGCCAAGCTGTCCATCAGAGAGCCGACGGGACGATCTCAGTGTTCAATGATCTAAAAAAATGAGTATGAGTATGTGATATAAGTTATATCATATTATATAATTCATATAACGTAGGTCGTTTTTTTAAGAGTGTCCCATTTAAGGGAGTGGGTGACGATATCTGAAGGTTTCCAAACAGACTTTATCATCAACCTATTTTGTAGAGAATTTTCCAACGAGTATATACTTGTATATATTTTGTTGAATTTTAAGATTTTTCCAAAAAAAATCGGGTTTGGGGGGGTGAAATTTTATGTGATTTCAAATTATCATAACCAATTTCGATCTAAAATTTTATCTAGCATATCAATTTTGTGAATAAACTCATTTGAATACTGCTAGAAAAAATAATTGGAATTTAATTTTTCATCGTTTTTTGTCAAAAATATTTTCAAAATTTTTAGAAAAAAAGGATATTCACAAGCATTTTCAGACAGCCTAAGATAAACTTTTCGAAAAATGGCTCCAGACGATTTTAAGCCAGGCTATGTCAACACTTTGCAGCATGAATTTAAAAAAATCTATGAAAAATGTAGGAGGAGATAGCTTTTCAGTGGCCTCCCAAATTGGCTGTTTTGACCACTAGAGGCATCATTTCAAAAAAGGGCTCCAGACGATTTCGTATTCATAAATAAGACCGATTGCCAAATTACAGAAAGAAATAATATCAACGAAAGAGAAGATGGCTTTTTAGTGATTTTTGGGAGGCCTACTAAAGCCATTTTCTGAGCGTAGGTTGAATTTTCTCATGATCTTAAAGTACTGGTATCATTTTAAAGAGTTGTCCTACATAAAAAAAAGAATAAAATGATTTCCTTATCCAGGTTCTCGAAAACCGCACTTGAAAACTAGCAAAAAACAGTGAATTATCGTCACCACTTCCTTAGGGGTACCCGGGTATACGACTCTGATTTGACATTTCTCTTGGTGAAATATACTGAAACTAACAGTTCATGAGAAAAACCGAAAATGCTAATTTGTAGATCTATCCTTGATCTTGCGAAAAAATAAATCACAAATTATTTTTGACCATTCACCAATAGGTACAGTATCGTAACAGGTGACATTTTCCAACTGCAAAACTATCTCCTCCCAGACGGTATATCAAATCGAGCTCAAATTTTCACAGAACGTAACGGTAGTATGCCAATCTTTTAAGACGAGCTTTAATCGATCCCGGCGACTGAAAATTCTAGAACGGCCAAATAACCGACGATTTTTCACAATTTCAGACTTCAAAATCTCCTCTGAAGATATATTTCAAAATGGCTCAATTTTTTACCAAGTATCTCCAGAACATTTGTAAGAGATTAAGACGAGCTTTTTTGCAATTTCCAGCTAAAACTCGAAATATGATTTTTTTGGTCATTTTCCAGAAAATTTCCGAAAAAAAAAGTGCTTCGATTTTTTCGAAAGTAGGCTCAAAGAAAGCCAGTGAAAACATGATGAGAAAGTTGGCTTACGTCAAGTCGATATTTTGAAGTTTTAGTGGTCAAATTTGAGCAAACGTTATTTTTTAACTTCATCTTTAAAAATACTTAGAAAAAAATGCGAAAATTTCGAAATTTTTTTTTTGATGATTGGTTCTTATTACTTAATNGGCCAGATATGGCCAGCGCTGAGTATGTGGGTTAAGGGGGTACCCCGGGGTATACGACTCTGATTTGACATTTTCTTGGTGAAATATACTGAAAACTAACAGTTCATGAGAAAAACCGAAAATGCTAATTTGTAGATCTATCCTTGATCTTGCGAAAAAATAAATCACAAAATTATTTGACCATTACACCAATAGGTACAGTATCGTAACAGGTGACATTTTCCAAACTGCAAAATCTATCTCCTCCCAGACGGTATATCAAATCGAGCTCAAATTTTCACAGATCACGTAACGGTAGTATGCCAACTTTTAAGACGAGCTTTTATCGATCCGGCGACTGAACAATTCTAGAACGCCAAATAACCGACGATTTTTCACAATTTCAGACTCAAAAATCTCCTCTGAAGATATATTTCAAAATGGCTCAATTTTTTACCAAGTATTCTCCAGAACATTTGTAAGAGATTAAGACGAGCTTTTTTGCAATTTCCAGCTAAAACTCGAAATATGATTTTTTTGGTCATTTTCCAGAAAATTTCCGAAAAAAAAAGTGCTTCGATTTTTTCGAAAGTAGGCTCAAAAGAAGCCAGTGAAAACACTGATGAGAAAGTTGGCTTACGTCAAGTCGATATTTTGAAGTTTTAGTGGTCAAATTTGAGCAAACGTTATTTTTTAACTTCATCTTTTTAAAAATACTTAGAAAAAAAATGCGAAAATTTCGAAATTTTTTTTTTGATGATTTGGTTCTTATTACACTTAATTATCACCCCGTATCAATTGGAGCATTTTAATGCCTCTAAGGCCTTTATTAAATCAGAGTCGTATACCCCCTTAGGGTATCCCGGTTCCTACATTTTCTGCAGTTATTATGTCATAAAAATGCACCAAATCAAATTGTTTATGTTTTTGAAGGCATAAACAACCCAGTGAACAACAAAAAAATTTCGAAGATTTTGCGTTTTTTCGAATTTTTTTCTAAGGTATTTTCTCAAAATTATGTTCAAAAATAACCTTTGTGGCAATTTGACCACTTAAAACTTCAAAATATCGGGTTGACGTAAGCCAACTTTCTCTCATGTTTCCCAGCTTTTTGAGCGTACTTTCGAAAAATCGAAGCACATTGTTTTTGGAAATTTTTCCACGTGACCTTGAAAATTCATATTTGAGTTTGGGGTCGAAATTGCAAAAAAACGCACTGTAAATTTCTATTTTGTTTTGAACTAGCTTTTGCAGAATTTGTAGCTAATTGCCAATTTAACCTGGGAGGAGATAGATTTTTCGAGGCGTAATGTCCAAAAACGGTGGTTTTTTGCATGTTCTAGAAAAAATATAGCACTTATCGACAAAAACGCCACTGTAAATTTTGAATAGTAATATACAGGTTGTATTAAAATTAAGGTTTTTTTCATAATAAAACCTGGGAGGAGATAGATTTTCCGTATGCGTTATGTCTTCTTGTTTATGTGTCATGACATGTCACGGAGTGTAAGCATCAAAAAACGTTTTGCACATTTATGACGCAAGCGTTGAAGTCAGTTCTACAAACTGGCTATCTGAATAATATCCTTGAAGCAGTGTTGGCTAATATTTTATCAGATATGGTCAAATTAGGGACCGGGATACCCTTAAGGGGTATCTGTTCTGAGAGAACGAGACTAGATAGCGACAAACGTTTTTTTGCATCTGAATCTTGACCGAATTTTTAATGCTGAAAAAAAAATCCGGTTCACCTGTAATTCGCAAAAAATCGTTCTCTCGGTAATTTCCAGCAATTTTCATGACTGATTTCCGGTCACGTGATGAACCTGCGAAAAACCATTTGTCGCTATCTTGTCTAGTTCTCCCAGTCGAAATCACAGTGGGACAGTCTAAAAAAAACGGCCGTAATAATGTTGAATTACAATAGCTGATTTTCAGTCTGTTGCTCGACGTAGGAACTTCCTACTAGGAAGTCAAGAAAAAATCTTTGTATAAAATTTGACAAGAATTAATCTTCAAAAAAACCTGTTTTCATATATCTTGTCTGGTTCTCTTGCAAAAAATACACCTTCAAATCATCCGTTTAAAAATCAATGGTCTTTATATTTACAAATCAATAAGTTTTTAGCAAATAAATAAATCAAAGAAAATAACAGATAATTTAAAAAAAGACTACAAATGTCTCGAAAATATTCCCTGAAGTTTGCAACATATTTTTTGTTGTTTTTTTCTCACAAAGTAAAAATACAGTAGATAACCTTCAAAATTTGGTATTTTGGCCGGTTCGGTATCATTTATTTGAAAACTGTTCATCAGATTTTTTAAAATAAGCTCATTAGATTCCTCACACAATTGCAAACAAAGTTATCGTTCTATAATTTTCGTTTACGTCATGAAAAAATAAATACATGTAATATAATAATGCTAAAAATAATATTTTCTCAAATTTTTTAGGTTACCTACTGTATTTTTATTTTTCAGGAAAATACTCAACAAATGGTACCTCCGTTTTTTTACTTTGCCGCCATCTAGTGGAAGAACCGAGCACAGAAAACGACGAGATTATCACCAATCGATTTTTTGGGGTTGGGTTAAACCTAAAGGTAGTTTTTTCAGATGCGACAGATTTGACTGTGTCACCACAGACGAACCGTATGAGATATCACAAAACGGTTTTTTGCATTCAACTGGAAACTAAAAAAGCTTAAGTCAATTTTTTTTTTAATTTTCGAAAATTTATCAAGATTTTTTCAAAAATTTTCAAAATTCGAGATTTTCAAATGACCCATGGGCCCTGGGTATCATACGATACTAGAAGAAATTCTAAGACTAATGGCTGGAAAATAAAATTCCAAAAATTAAGTTTCCTTAAGATTTTTCATAGTGACAAAATAATAGTTGTGTGTTGACTGAAGTCAAATCTGTCGCACCTAAAAAAAACTACCTTTAAGGTACTAAAGTACTATATTATATTTTCAGCCTAACTATTTTTGCGTACACTACCTCCTTAAGGGGGTTGTATAGGCTGGAAAGGCTTTTTCGAAGCTCATAACTTTTTATATTCCTTCATAACAAATCTTATAAACAATCTCAGGAATAGTGTTCGTAATCTCTGAAGACATTTTACTTCTGACTTTTTCATAGCATGTTCGACCAACGCGGTAAATTGAGTTAAACCGCGAGCAAATTTTTGTTTTTTGAAAGATCTATTCCTTTCGGCCTCATTCAAAACAACGTACATTTCGGAATGTAACAAGCCCAAGGGGTGGTGAGCAAGCATTTGAAGGGAATTTCGAATTGGCTGCTAAATCGACAAAAAGTGCGCGAAATCGAAAATTTCAAGATATAAAGTGAGAATTAGACAATTTAAATGCCACCAAAAAGATTCCTGGGTACGTGTTGCTGGAACATTCAGCAACTTATGTATTGATTTTGAACAGAAACGGTGCTAGAGATTGCAAAAAATACTTTTGATGAAAAGTTTAATTTTTTTAGAATCCGCTGTGATCATAATCAGACCATAGTTGCTAATATTGTTTCCGGCAAACCGTACCCA
>SCLH01000973.1:66185-76868 GCA_004367855.1 Oikopleura vanhoeffeni | reverse complement strand
AAAAATAATATAATTTTGTATCGAAAATCTTCTCCATCTCTCATTTGCGGAAATCTGCATTCTTTTCCAATTGCGCCTGATCTAATTGAAATTTCAAAACGTAACATTTAATGATTCCATTTTCATCGTATGCAAATGATGAGAAGTCCATTATCACTCTTTCGTCAGTCTTGGGAGGTCAGAGGAGTGTTTCGGCATTACGAAACTTCAAAAAAAGGAACAAAATGACAACATTTTGCCACTGTCCATCAGAGAGCCGCGGACGATCCTCCAGTGTTCAATGATTCTAAAAAAATGGAGTATGAAGTATGTGATATAAGTACTAATATTTTCATAATTTATTTAAATTTTAAAAAAAAAATTCATATTAAAAACCCCCGTTTTTTTTAGGTCGTTTTTTTAAGAGCTGTCCCATTTAACGGCGTGGGTTGACGATCTATCTTGAGGTTTCAAACAGACTTTGATCATCAACCTATTTTGTAGAGAATTTTCCAACGAGTAAATACTATTATATTTTATGCTTGAATTTTTAAGATTTTTCAAAAATCGTGAGATTTGGGGGGATGAAAATTTTATGTGATTTCAAATTGATCATTTAACAATTTCGATCTAAAAATTTTATCTAGCATATCAATTTTGTGAATAACTCATTTGAATCACTGCTAGAAAATAAATTGGAATTTAATTTTTCATCGTTTTTTGTGGCAAATATATTTTCAAAATTTAGAAAGGTATTCACAAAGCATTTTCAAGAACAGGGCTAAGGATAACTTTTCGAAAAACATGGCTTCCAGACGATTTAGCCAGGCTATGTCAACACTTTGCGCCACTGATTTAAAAAAATCTATAGAAAATGTAGGAGGAGATAGCTGTTTCAGTGAAGCCTCCCAATTGGCTGTTTTGACCACTAGAGGCATTCATTTTCAAAAAAGGGCTCCAGACGATTGTCGTATCATAAATAAGACGCGATTGGCAAATTACATAAGAAATAATATCAACGAAGAGAAATGATGGGCTTTTTAGTGATTTTTGGAGGGGCCTACTAAAGCCATTTATTTCTGAGCTGTAGGTGTGAATTTTCTCATGATCTTAAAAGTTGCTGGTTATCTTTTAAAGAGTTGTCCTACATATAAAAAAAAGAAATAAAATGATTTCCTTATCCAGGTTTCTTCAGAACCGCACTTTGAAAACTAGCAAAAAACAGTGAATTATCGTTCACCCACTTCCTAAGGGGGTACCCGGGTTACGACTTCTGATTTGGACATATTTCTTTGGTGAAATATATGAAACTAACAGTTCATGAGAAAACCGGGAAAATGCTAATTTGTAGATCTATCCTTTGATCTTTGCGAAAAAATAACATGCACAAAATTAGTTTGACCATTACACCAATAGGTACAGTATCTAACCAGGTGACATTTTTCCAAACTGCAAGACTCTATCTCCTCCCAGACGCGATATTCAAATCCGAGCTCAAATTTTCACAGTCACTAACGTAGTATGCCCAATTTTAAACGAGCTTTTATCGATCCGCGAACTGAAACAATCTAGAAACGCAAATACCGACGATTTTTCACAATTTCAGACTCAAATCTCCTCTGAAGAGCATATTTTCAAAATGGCTCAATTTTTGTACAGAGTATTCTCCAGGAACATTTGTGGAAAGAGATTAAGACGAGCTTTTTTGCAATTTCCAGCTAAAACTCGAAATATGAATTTTTGGTCATTTTCCAAAAATTTCACGAAAAAAAAGTCTTCGATTTTTTCGAAGTAGGCTCAAAAGAAAGCCAGTGAAAACACTGATGAGAAAGTTGGCTTACGTCAAGTCGATATTTTGAGTTTTAGTTGGTCGAAATTTGCAAACGTTTATTTTTTTAACTCATCTTTTTAAAAATACTTAGAAAAAAATGCGAAAATTTCGAATATTTTTTTTGATGATTTGGTTCTTATTACGACTTAATTATCACCCCGTATCATTGGCACTTTTAATTCCTCTACGGCCTTTATTAAATCAGAGTCGTATACGCCCCTTAAGGGTATCCCGCGTTCCTACATTTTCTGCAGTTATTTGTCATAAAATGCACCAATCAAACTTGTTTATGTTTTTGAAGCATAAACAACCCAGTGACACAAAAAAAAATTTTTCGAGATTTTTTGCGTTTTTTCGGAATTTTTTTCTTAAGGTAATTTTTCAAAATATGGTTCAAAAAATAACCTTTGTGTCCAATTTGACCTTAAAACTTCAAAATATCGGCGTTGACGTAAGCCAACTTTCTCTTTCAGTTTCCAGCTTTTTGAGCGTACTCTCGAAAAATCGAAGCACATTGGTTTTTGGAAATATTTTCACGTGACCTTGAAAATTCATATTTTGAGTTTGGGGTCGAAATTGCAAAAAAACGCACTGTTCTAAATTTCTATTTTTTGTTTTTGAACTACTTTTGCAGAATTTGTAGCTAATGCAATTTAACCTGAGGAGATAGATTTTCGAGGCGTAATGTCCAGAAAACGGTGCGTTTTTTGCATGTTCTAGAAAAAATATAGCACTATATCACAAAACGCCACTGTAAAGTTTTGAATAGTAATTATACAGGTTGTATTAAAATTAAGGTTTTTTCATAATAAAACCTGGGAGGAGATAGATTTTCCGTATGCGTTATGTCTTCTTGTTTATGTGTCACTGACATGTCAACGGAGTGTAAGCATCAAAAAAGTTTTGGCACATTTATGACGCAAGCGTTGAAGGCTGTTCTACAAACTGGCTATCTGAATACAATATCCTTTGAAGCAGTTGTTTGGCTAATATTTTATCAGAATGAGTAAATTTAAGGGACCCGGGGATACCCTTAAGGGGTATCTGTTCTGAGAGACGAGGACTAGATGCGACAACGTTTTTATGCATCTGAATTCTTGACCGAATTAGTTAATGCTGGAAAAAAAATCCGGTTCACCTGTAATTCGCAAAAAAAGTCTTTCTCGGTAATTTCCAGCATTTTCATGACTGATTTCGGTCACGTTGATGAACCTGCGAAAACCATTTGGTCGCTATCTGTCTAGCTTCCCCAGTCGAAATCACAGTGGGACAGTCTAAAAAAACGGCCGTAATAATGTTGAATTACATAGCTGATTTTTCGTGTTGCTCGCACGTAGGAACTTCCTACTAGGAAGTCAAGAAAAAATTCTTTGTATAAAATTGACAAGAATTAATCTTTCAAAAACCTGTTTTATATATCTTGTCTGGTTTCTCTTGCAAAAAACAACTTCAAATCATCCGTTTAAAAATCAATTGGTCTTTATATTATCAATCAATAGTTTTTCTAGCAAATAAATAAATTCAAAGAAATAACAGCATAATTTAAAAAACACTACAAATGTCTCGAAAATATCCCTGAAGTTTGCAACATTTTTTTGTTGTTTTTCTCACAAAGTAAAACATACAGTAGATAACCTTCACAAATTTGGTAATTTGGCCGGTTCGGTATCATTTATTTGAAAACTGTTCAGTCAGATTTTAAAATAAGCTCATTAGATTCCTCACACAATTGCAAACAAAGTTATCGTTTCCTATAATTTTCGGTTACGCTCATGAAAAAATAATACATGCGATATAATAATAATGGCTAAAATAATATTTTCTTCAATTTTTTAGGTTACACTGTATTTTTATTTTTTCAGTAAATACTCAACCAATGGTACCTCCGTTTTTTTACTTTGCCGCCATCTAGTGGAAGAACCGAGCACAGAAAACGGACGGAGATTGATCACCAATCGATTTTTTGGCCGGTTGGGTTAAACCTAAAGGTAGTTTTTAGATGCGACAGATTTGACTGTGTCACCACAGACGAAACCGTCTGAGATATCACACAAAGCGGTTTTTGCATTCAACTGGAAACTAAAAAAGCTTAAGTCAATTTTTTTTTTAATTTTCGAAATTTATCAGATTCTTTTCAAAATTTTTCAAAATTTCGAGATTTTTCAAATGACCATGGCGCCCTGGTATCATAACGGATTACTAAGGAAGAAATTCTAAGGACTAATGGCTTGGAAATAAAATTTCCAAAAATTAAGTTTCCTGCAAGATTTTTCATAGTGACAAAATAATAGTTGTGTGTTGACTGAGTCAAATCTGTCGCACCTAAAAAAAAACTACCTTGAGGTCTACTAAGTACTATATTATATTTCAGCTAAGTTATTTTTGCGTTCCACTACCTCCTTTAGGGGGTATGTATAGGCTGGAAAGCTTTTTTCGAAGCTCATAACTTTTTTATTCCTTCATAACAATCTTATAAACAATCTCAGGAATAGTGTTCGTAATCTCTGGAGACATTTACTTCTGACTTTGTTCATAGCTGTTCGACCAACCGCGTAAATTGAGTTAAACCGCGAAGCAAATTTTTGTTTTTTGAAAATCCTATTCCTTGTCGGCTCATTTCAAACAACGTCATTTCGAATGTAACAAGCCCAAGGGGTGGTGAGCAAGATTTGAAGGAATTTCGAATTGGCTGTTAAAATCGACAAAAAGTGCGCGAAATCGAAAATTTCGATATGAAAGTGAGAAATTAGACAATTTAAATGCCACCAAAAAGATTCCTGGTACGTTTGCTGGACAATTCAGCAACTATGTTTTGATTTTGAACAGAAAACGGTGCTAGAGATTCAAAAAATAATTTTGATGAAAAGTTTAATTTTTTTCTAGAATCCGCTGTGATCATAATCAGACCATAGTTGCTAATATTGTTTCCTGGCAAACCGTACCCAAGGAATCTTTTCGTGGCATTTAAATGTCTGTTTCACTTTCTATTCGAAATTTTTTCGATTTTCGCGCACTTTTTTGTCGATTTACAGGCCCCATTCGGAATTCTTTCCAGCATTACGAACTAAATATTATGAGATTTTGGTTATAAGATCTTTATGAGGAGAAAAAGTTATTGAGCCTTCGAAAAAGGCCTTTTCAGCCTATACAGGGGGGTTGGTTCGTCTTCATTTCAGGCAAAAACGCAGTTTTCAATGGCCAAGTGACGGCAAAATAAATCCGTTGATCCAAATATTTACCTCTTTCTGATATGATTTTGAACTAAATCTTGCATTCCTAAAAATATGCGAAGTGACAGATGGCTCGCTCCAATCAGAAACAACGCGTGCTTCCAAACTGACGGAATTATTTTTTCAAATTGTATCTCCTCCCTGGTTTTTCAAGGTACACATTCGAAACTTATATGTATGTGCAGCTGAATAGTCCATGCAGATCAGTATTGAGAGTTTTGTCCAATTTTCTTGGATTTGGCTTCAGAATCACCAAAAAACATAATTTTGACCCTATTTTAGGGGTCTCAATCAAAATGTATCTCCTCCCTGAATTTGAAAGTTACACATTCGAAACTTATATGAATGTGCAGCTGGATAGTCCGTGCAGATCAGTATTGAGAGTTTTGTCAAAATTTCTTTCTCAGTTTTTTATAAATCGTGTTTTTATTTCCCAAAAATTGATAAATTTTAAATTCTTTCATACAAAATATTTTTGAGACCCTCAAAAAGTGCTTTCCTGACCATGTACGCAGATAAAAAGACTGCTCCTATACTCGCAGTCGTCTATATTTTCATAAAAAAACATTAAAATAAAGTTGGGAAAATTTGTTTCTAGAGCCTAATTTTGCAACGACCACCCCCTTAAGGGAGGGGTAGGCCGTACATTGGGGCCGTTGTAAATCTTTTTGGTGCCGTTGTAAATTTTAGGCCGTTGTACAACCTTGGCCGTTGTACGGCCTACCCTAAGGGAGTGGGTGACGATAATTGGGCTATTTCTGCTTGTTTTCAAGGGCGGTTTCTAAGAAACCTGGATAAGGAAATTATTTAATTTTTTTTTAAATATGTAGTCCAACTCTTTGGAATGATGTGAGTACTACTAAGATCATCGAAAATTTTAACCTACGCTCAGAAAATGACTTTTAGTAGGCCTCCCAAAAAGCACTAAAAAGCTATATCCTCTTTCGTTTGATATCATTTCTTTCTGTAATTTGACAGTCAGTCTCAAATTATGATTACGGAAATCTAATGGAGAGGTTTTTTGAATTTTGTTCCTCTAGTGGTCAAAACAGCCAATTTGGGAGGCTCACTAAAAAGCTATCTCGTACTACATTTTTCATTAAATTTTTTTGATTTATGCTGCAACGTGTTCACATAGGCTGGCTTTAAATCTGATGGAGCTATTTTTTGAAAATTTCGTCTTTGGGTGTCTGAAAATGCTTCTGAATTTTCTTTTCGAAAATTTTGAAAATATATTGACAAAAAACAACCAAAAATTGAATTTTAATTATTTTTTCGAGCAGTTTTTGAAGTCAAATGAGTTTATACACAAAAGTAATATGCTAGATAAAATTTTAGATCAAAATTGGTACTGATAATTTGAAATCACATGAAACTTCACTTTAAAGGGGTGGTCATGTCTGATTTAATAAGGCCTTAGAGGCATTAAAAATGCTCCAAGTTGATACGAGGTGATAATTAAGTGTACTTAGAACCAAATCATCAAAAAATTTTTTTTGAAATTTTCGCATTTTTTAAGTATTTTTTCGAAGATGAAGTTAAAAAATAACGTTTTCTCGAATTTGACTACTAAAACTTCAAAATATCGACTTGACGTGAGCCAACTTTCTCATCAGTATATCACTGGCTTTGTTTTGTGCCTACTTTCAAAAAAATCGAAGCACATTTTTTTTCGGAAAATTTTTCACGTGACCTAGAAAAATTCATATTTTGAGTTTGGGGTCGAAATCAAACAATAACGCTCCAAAGAAGTTTTTATTTGTTTTGAGCTACCTTTTGCAAAATTGAGTGATTTTTAAATTTAAACCTAGGAGGGGAGATAGATTTTCCCGATGAACAAAGTCCAAAAAAACCGATGCGTTTATTGCAATTCTAAAAAAAATATAGCACTTATCGACAAAAACGCTCCATAGAGTTGTCGAATACTCAATTATACAGGTTAGGTGAATAAAATGAGGTTAATTTCAAAATAAAACGTGAGAGGAGATGAGATTTTGCAGTTTGGAAAAGGTCATCTTGTTACGATAGATCTACAAATTGGCATTTTTTGGAAATTATTGCTCAATATTGCAGATTTTCCTGAAATAGCTCTGCAAAATTGCAAATCAGACCATGACCACCCCTGAATTTTAGCCCCCCTAAACCCGTTTTTTGTGAAAAAATCTTGAAAATTAAAAAAAAACTTTAACCCGTGGTTGAGCACAGAAAAAAAAGTTTTGCCGCCAAGGCACCAAAGCGCTTTATAAGGCTTATTTCAAGCGCGTTATTACAGAAAGCCAAGAGTTAGGTTGGCAGTTCAATTTTTTTGCCATAAGGAGTTCAAACGATATATTTTTGCATCCGACATTTGATATTCTAGATTTTGATTTTAGTTCTAGAATTATTGATAAGGTACGAGATATCACGTGATACAAGCTCACAGTGGTGTTAACAATTATTGCTATTGAAATCGTGCACAAGATTCTGACTTTATGTCATCTTTTTTCTGATTTAGTCTATATATAATCAATCAAAAATTATTTTTAAAATAGGGTCTAAATTTTGATGAAAAATCACAATTTTTCATTAAAAATTGGTTAATTTTCCCTATAAAAATCGATTAGTACACTTCTGATATTTTTCTGGTCGATTATACTAAGGTCGTTTTTTTAGGTACGACCACCATTGATTTTCGACTGGGAGATCTTGACAACGATTAGCCGACAAATAGTTTCTGCACCCGTTGAACATTGGAAAAATATGGCGGTTGAAAATTTTTTTGCGTTTATTAAAGGGTTGATCACGTGACCGGTAATCAGTCATCGAATTGCTCAAATGACCGAAAAACGGTTTTTTTTATTGCGCGTAATTACCGGTGTCGAAGCGGTAAATCATCGGAGAAAAAGAAAAACAATATTTCTGGCGTTCCAAATTACGATTAAGAATTTTCACGATGCAAAAAAACCGATTTGTCGCTATTCTAGATCTGGTTCTCTCAGGAACAGTACCCCCTTAAGGGGTAGGATGTCGTATTATTCATTGAAAGCACCTTATTGAATTACTTGTATGATAAATTTAATATCGGTTATGACTAATAAGACCTAAGGAATCTCATGGTGGGCAATTATATTTTTTTCAAAACAATCTAGAACAAATCTAGAATTTTCAAAATTTCGAATTTTTTTTGCTCTTTAACCCGCCAGAAAACCGGTATTTCCACCATTGATATGAACATTTTTTTTGGTGATAGACCACCGAAAACGATGACATGACTTAAAATCTATTCGGAAATGCTCTAATCGAATTCTAGAAATTTCAATTTATTTTTAAGCCCAAATGTTTAAAACCTAATTATCAAATTTGACGCTGATGGTTTAAAAAATTGTTGACTTTAGCTGTAGCCAACCTTTTGATCAGTGAAATTCTCAGCTTCCAATTTGGTGGTACTTTTGTTCCATCAGACGAACTGTTTTTTTCGAACTTTTTTATTTTCCCGGTTTCACTTTCGTCAATTTTTAAGAATTCTAGAATTTTATTCAAAAAATTCCTTTCATCACTTTTTACCGCATTAGTATTTATCTACCTTTAGTCAAAAAAATGGCTTCATTTCTAAACATTCGTCTAAAGAAGAAGAGTTTGAAGTCGAAAAACTAGCGCAAAATCGGCGTTCAAGTGACATTCTAGAAGAAAAAAAGTCAAAAAATCGAAAAATTCCTTCTCATCACTTGTTTTGCTTCATTTATGTCGCTACTTGTGTTAGATTTTTGAGAACGGCTTTTGTATGTGGGGTTAAAAGAAGATAGATTTAAAAAAAACCGTTATGCCTCTAGATTAGACTCACCACTGGTGGTGTGAATGTAACAAGATGACTTTGAGTTGTGTAATCGGTTAGACGAAGGCCTGAATCTTACAACGGATCCTCAAATTTTTTCCAAAACTTGCCCTAGATTTGTTTCTGAGTCGTGATTGAAGTACCAGATTACGACGCACACCTACCCCCTAAAGTGGTCCTACCCTAAAAAAGGGACTAATCAGTGACTCTGTGACCAATATTTAATTTTTCTTTAGAAGTAAAAGATTGGAAAAAAATCTCAAAAAATCAACCCTCCGTAAGTATTTGAACAAAATTTCACCCAAAAAAAAATAAGTTATTTTTTTAGAAATCCTTGCAAACTTCTTATAATGCTTCTTTATTAATTCGAACCAGACAATTCTTACGATGTTTTTTTTAGCAATTTTTAAGATGATTTATAATTGCAAAAGCCTTTATAAAGGCTTTGTGCTCAACGGGTTAAGTCAAAATACCTCGTAGTAGAAAATTTCTCTACGAAATAGAGTGATGATAAGTGTGTTTTGGGAACCTTCAGATATAGTCACCCACTCCCTTAACCCCCACCTGCACGAGATGTCCTACCCCCCCCATCTTGCACGAGAGTGTTTCAGAACCACACCAATAGTTAGATTGTCCATCATTAATATTCGACTGTAGAAATAAAGGGTGGGTTGTCCAAAATTTCTTGGAGGGTAGTAATATATGAAAAAAGTGAAAAAAAATTACGAAAACAATTTATGGTCGTCACGTTGCATCAAAATATAGCGATTTCTCAATATAAGCGAAATAGCTCATTTTCACCACCGGAGTGGCGCCGACTGGTCAAATTAATAATGCCAAAGTTTTCCCCTCCAAAGTCACTCTAGTAAGTTATTTGTAATCATATCTTGTTCCAGTACTGTGTTTAACTGCATTAGGGGGTGGGCGTGTAATCTGGTACCTTTCATCCGCCTCTATAATATTCTGGGCAGTTGTTGAAAACTGAGGATTACTTCGTTTATAGGTCTAGCCTGTTCGCCTAAGTTCCGTATCTCAAACTTATCATTGTTACATCACACCACCAGGTGGTGAGTCTTTTCTGAACACTAAACAGTTTTTTAAAAATCTATCTTCTTATAGACCCAAGCGTCTCAAAAATTCACACTAGAGTACGGAAGAGGACGGTCACTATATGTTTGTCCCATTTTTTGATTTCGTTCTTGAATTTCGTAGAATCACTTTTGAACGCCGATTTTTTACAATTTTTCGTCTTCCAAACGTGATACTTCTCCTAGACGATGTTCAGAATAAGACGTGTTTGCGACTCAGGGTAGATAATATAGTGTCGTCAAATATGTTTTGTCTTTGATTTTTGAATATTCACCCTAGAATTCATTAGGAAATATGACTATAAGTAAACCGGGAATGAAAAGTTCGTCTGATTCGGAACAAAGTTACCACCAAATTTGAAGCTGAGTTTCACATGATCAAAAAGTTGGCTTACAGCTATCAAATTTTTAACCAATCAGCGTCAAATTTCGATAATTAGGTTTAAGATTTTTGCTTAAAAATAATTGAAATTTCTAGAATTCTATTAAGACATTTCCGATTTTTAATGTCATAGCATCAGTTTTCGGTGGGTCATATTTCACCAATAAAAATTCATATCATGGTAAGATTACGGTTTTTGCGGGTGAAAGCAAAAAAAATATTCGATTTTGAAAATTCTGATTTTGTTCTAGATTGTTTTGAAAAAAATAATTGCCACCATGAGATTCCTTGGGTCAACTTTATCATAACCGTATTCAATGTATTATAAAATTAATTCTATAAAAGGGCCTCAAAAAAATAAG
>SCLH01000973.1:42014-66164 GCA_004367855.1 Oikopleura vanhoeffeni | reverse complement strand
TGGTCTGATTTAAAAATAAGGCCTTAGAGGCATATAAAAATGCTCCAAGTGATTACCGATGAGTTATTAATTAAGTGTACTTAGAACCAAATCTCAAAAAAAAAATTTTTTGAAATTTTCGCATTTTTTAAGATATTTTTTTTCGGAGATGAAGTAAAAATAACGTTCTTCCGAATTTGACTATAAAACTTCACAAATATCGACTTGACGTGAGGCCAACTGTCTC
Organism: Oikopleura vanhoeffeni; assembly: GCA_004367855.1. Classification (NCBI taxonomy): domain Eukaryota; kingdom Metazoa; phylum Chordata; class Appendicularia; order Copelata; family Oikopleuridae; genus Oikopleura; species Oikopleura vanhoeffeni. The sequence goes on along the minus strand of SCLH01000973.1, from coordinate 65,938 downwards.
ATCAGTAATATCACTGGCTTTTTTGAGCCTACTTTCAAAAATAATCGAAGCACATTGTTTTTTCGGAAACATTTTTCAGTGACCTAGAAAAATTCATATTTTGAGTTTGGGTCGAAATTAAACAATAACGCTCCAAAGAAGTTTTTATTTGCTTTTGAGCTACCTTTTGCCAAAAATTTGAGTGATTTTTAAATTTAACCTGAGGGGAGATTAGATTTTCCGATGAACAAAGGTCCAAAAACCGATGCGTTTATTGCAAATTCTAAAAAAAATAAGCACTTATCGACAAAAACGCTCCATAGAGTGTCGAATACTCAATTATACAGGTTATGAGGGATTAAAATGAGGTTAATTTCAAATTAAAAACCTGAGAGAGATGAGATTTTGCAGTTTGGAAAAGGTCATCTTGTTACGCATAGAGCTACAAATTGGCATTTGGAAATTATTGCTCAATATTGCAGATTTTCCTGAAATAGCTCTGCAAATTGCAAATCAGACCATGACCACCCCTGAATTTTCAGCCCCCCTAAACCCGCATTTTTTGTGAAAAAATCTTGAAAATTAAAAAAAAACTTTAACCGTGTGTGAGCACAGAAAAAAAAGTGTCCGCCAAGGCACCAAAGCCTTTTATAAGGCTTATTTCAAGCGCGTATTACAGAAAGCCCAAGGTTAGTTGGCAGTTTCAATTTTTTTGCCATAAGGAGTTCAAACGATATATTTTTGCATCCGACATTTGATATTTCTTAGAATTGTTGATTTTTAGTTCTAGAAATTTTGATAAGGTACGGATATCACGTGATACAAGCTCACAGTGGGTTCACAATATTATGCTATTGAAATCGTGCCACAAGGATCTGACTTATGTCATCGTTTTTTCTGATTTAGTCTATATATAATCAATCAAAAAATTATTTTTAAAATAGGGTCTAAATTTTGATGAACAAATCACAATTTTTCATTAAAAATTGGTTATTTTCCCTATAAAAATCGATTAGTACACTTCTGATATTTTTCTGGGTCGATATATACTAAGGTCGTTTTTTTAGTACACCACCATTGATTTTCGACTGGGAGATCTTGACACAGATAGACCGAACAAATAGTTTCTGCACGTGAAACATTGGAAAAATAATATGCGTAGAAAATTTTTTTGGTTTATTAGGGTTGATCACGTGACGGTAATCAGTCATCGAATTGCTCAAATGACCGAAAAAACGGTTTTTTTTTGCGATAATTACCGGGTGAAGCGGTAATATCATCGGAGAAAAAGAAAAAAAATATTTCTGGCGTTTCCAAATTCGTTAAGAATTTTCCGATGCCAAAAAAAACCGATTTGTCGCTATCTAGATCTGGTTCTATCAGAACAGAACCCCCTTAAGGTAGGATGTTCGTAAATATTCTTGAAGCACCTTATGACATTGAATTGTATGATAAATTTAATATCGGTTATGACTAATAAGGACCTAAGGAATCTCATGGTGGGCAATTATTTTTTTTTCAACAATCTAGCAACAAAATCTAGAATTTTTCAAAATTCGAATTTTTTTTGCTCTTTAACCCGCAGGAAAAACCGGTATTTCCACACATGATATGAACATTTTTTTGCGTGATTGACCACCGAAAACGATGACATGACATTAAATTATTTCGGAAATGTCTAATCGAATTCGTAGAAATTCAATTATATTTTAAAGCCAAATGTTTAAAACCTATTATCAATTTGACGCTGATGGCTTAAGAAAATTTTGACTTTAGCTGTAGACCAACTTTTGATCAGTGAAATTTCTCAGCTTCCAAATTTTGGTGGTACTTTTAGTTCCGATCAGACGAACTGTTTTTTTCGAAACTTTTTTATTTCCGGTTCACTCTTCGTCAATTTTTAAGAATTCTAGAATTTTATTCAAAAAATTCCTTCTCATCACTTTTTACCGCATTAGTATTTATCTACCTTTAGTCAAAAAAAATGGCTTTCATTTCTAAACATTCGTCTAAGAAGTAGAGAGTTTGAAGTCGAACAAACTGGCCACAATCGGCGTTCAAGTGAAATTCTAGAAGAAAAAAGTCAAAAATCGAAAAATTCCTTCGTCATCACTTTTTGCTCATATTTATTCGCTACTTGTGTGTAGATTTTGAGAACGCTTTTGTTGTGGGGTCTAAAAGAAGTATAGATTTAAAAAAACCGTTAGTGCTCTAGATTAGACTCACCACCGTGGTGGTGTTGAATGTAACAAGATTGAGACTTTGAGTTGGTGTAATCGTTAGACGAAGGCTGAATCTTACAAGACGGTATCCTCAGAATTTTTTCAAACTTGCCCTAGATTTGTTTCTGATCGGTGATTGAAAGGTACCAGATTACCGCACACCTACCCCCTAAGTGTTCCGTACCTAAAAAAGGGATAATTCAGTGACTCTGTGACCAATATTTAATTTTTCTTTAGAAGTAAAAGATGGAAAAAAATCTCAAAAAATCAACCCTCCGTTAATATTTGAACAAAATTTCCCCAAAAAAAAATAAGTTATTTTTTAGAAATCCTTGCAAACTTCTTTATAATGCTTCTTGTATTAATTCGAACGCAGACAATTCTTACGATGTTTTTTTTAGCAATTTTTAAGATTGATTTTAATATGCAAAAGCCTTTATAAAGGCTTTGTGCTCAACGGGTTAAGTCAAATATACCTCGTATAGAAAATTTCTCTACGAAATAGAGTTGATGGATAAAGTGTGTTTGTGGAGAACCTTCAGATATAGCACCCACTCCCTTAACCCCCACCTGCACGTAGATGTCCTACCCCCCCCCATCTGCACGAAGAGTGTTTCAGAACACCACACATAGGTTAGATTGTCCATCATTATATCGACTATGAGAAATAAAGGGTTGGGTTGTCCAAAATTTTCTTGGATGGGTAGTAATATATGAAAAAAGTGAAAAAAAATTACGAAAACAATTTTGGTCGTCACGTGCATCAAAATATAGCGAGTTTCTCAAATATAAGCGAAATAGCTACCTTTTCACCACCAGGTGGCGCCGACTGGTCAAAATTAATAATCGCCAAAGTTTTCCCTCACAAAGTGCACTCTAGTAAGTATATTTGTATGATCATTATCTTGTTCCAGTACTGTGTTAATGCATTAGGGGGTGGGCGTCGTAATCTGGTACCTTCATCCGCCTCTATAATAATTCTGGGCAGTTGTGAAAATACTGAGGATTATTCGTTTATAGGTCTAGCCTTCGCCTTAAGTTATTCCGTATCTCAAACTATCATGTTACATCACACCACCAGGTGGTGAGTCTTTTTCTTGAACACTAAACAGTTTTTTTTAAAAATCTATCTTCTTATAGACCCAAAGCGTCTCAAAAAATTCACACTAGAGTACGGAAAAGATGGACGGTCACTAATTGTTTGTCCCAGTTTTGATTTCGTTCTTGAATTTCTAGAATCACTTTGAAACGCCGATTTTTACAATTTTTCGTCTTCCAAACGTGATACTTCTCCTAGACGATGTTCAGAATAAGACCGTTTTTTCGGACTCAGGGGTAGATAATATAGTGTTCGTCAATATGTTTTGTCTTGATTTTTTTGAATATTCAACCCTAGAATTCTTAGGAAATATGACTATAAGTAAACCGGAATGAAAAGTTCGTCTGATTCGGAACAAAGTACCACCAAAATTTGAAGCTGAGTTTCAACTGATCCAAAAGTTGGGCTTACAGCTATCAAATTTTTAACCAATCAGCGTCAATTTCGATAATTAGGTTTAAGATCTTTTGCTTAAAAATAATTGAAATTCTAAATTCTATTAAGACATTTCCGATATTTTAATGTCATGCATCGTTTTCGGTGGGTCATATTTCACCAATAAAAAGTTCATATCATGGTAATGTACGGTTTTATGCGGGTGAAAGCAAAAAAAATATTCGAATTTTGAAAAAAATTCTGATTTTGTTCTAGATTGTTTTGAAAAAATAATTGCCACCATGAGATTCCTTGGGTCAACTTTATCATAACCTATTAATGTTATTATAAATTAATTCTATATAAAGGGCCTTCAAAAAAATAAGACGCCCACCCCCTTAGGTTATATCTGGCAGATTGACATATACACGGTGATATATTCTTGAAACTAAAAGCCTTATGAAAAAAAAGGAAATGCTAATTTGTAGATTTCTATCTTTAATCTTGCGAAAAAGTTACATCACAAAATTATTTTTGACTTTACACCATAGGTCATATCGTAACAAGGCTCACATTTTTGGAAAACTTCAAAAATCTATCTTTCCTCCCAGACGTATATCAAATTGAGCTCAAATTTCTACAGCTCACGTAACGTAGTTATAAATTTTTAATGGAGAGCTTTTTTTGATCCGGCGCGACTAAACAATTCTAGAAACGCCAAATAACGACGATTTTTAACCAATTTTCAGACTTTCAAAATATATCTCCTCCGTGGATATGTTTGCAACATGGCCTCAAATTTTTCATTAAAGTATTTCCTCAAGAAATATTGCAAGAATTATAATGGAGAGCTTTTTTGCTTTCGAGCTAAAACTCGATGAATATGATTTTTGGTCTTTTCCCAAAAATTTCCGAAAAAAAAGTGCTTCGATTTTTCGAAAGGTAGGCCTCAAAAGAAAGCCAGTGAAAACTGATGAGAAGTTGGCTTACGTCAAGTCGATATTTTGAAGTCTTTAGTGGTCAAATTCGAGCAAACGTTATTTTTTAACTTCGATCTTTTAAAAAATACTTGGAAAAAAATCGAAAAAATGCCGAAAATTTTTTTTTGATTGATTAGGTTCTTATAGTACACTTAATTATCACCCCGTATCAATTTGGAGCATTTTAATGTTTCCAAGGCCTTATTTAATCAGACAATTACCCCCCTTTAAACAAAAAATTGCATCCAAATAATGCATTTCCGGTCTATTAAGAAATTCTAGAATCTCACCAAAAATTCTTGGAAATTAAAAATTAAGGGGGAACATATCGGGGGTCTGTTCTGATATTCCGGCCTCGGCCAAATGACACTTCCCCCAAAATATTTTTGGTCTCTTGTGTTCTGAAACACGCTCGTGCAGGTGGGGGTTAAGCAAAAGTTATCAGTTTTTCGAAAAAAAGCCCACCTGAAAAACTTTTTTGAGTTCATTAATCTAGACGTGTACATATCACAATCGGGGATGTGTTCAGTTGTACTTTCTCGGGTTTAACTGTGAGTTCAAACGCATTTAGACTATAAACAATATATGCATTTGAAATCGTAATGAGTAGGGTTAGGCCACTGGGGATTTTCAAGTTGGCATATAAATAAATTTATATTTTATTTATACGTTATCCGATAACTTATCGACCCTAACTAAGAAGAACATGCGGCATGTTACATGCCCATTAATAATTTCTCAGACCACCACTAGGTGTCGAAATTTTGTTTTTAAATTTCCAAATAAAGTCAAAATTTTGGTAAAGCGGGCAAATTTCTAACTTTTGAACGGTTGCTATCAAAGAAAAACGGAAAAAAATCTTGGACAGAATTCAAAATGGAAAAATATTTTTTTTTTCAAAAATCCATTTTTTTACCGGTTTTTATTTAAATTGGGGACGGTGAGCTGGGTTTTGCTGGGGAAAATTAGTTTTTCCTGTTCTCCTGAAAATTTGACATGTGTCTGTAGTATTGACGAAAAATTGGACCTGGGAAAATTGTTTAGAAAAATTTAGAGTCCGACAGTCCTTCGAAAGGACCAAAATTTTTCGAAATGTTTTTTTTTCAAAATATAGCAAATTTTTTTGTGACAACCGCCCTACTTCTGAAAAACAGATAAATGGATTTTATATGCTTAAAATCGAAGTTATTGCTCTGAATGGGCGTTTTAGAACTCATTTTCTGACCACTAAATGGCCAAAAAAAATTTTTCTGGGTCAACAACCCCCGAGAGGCTAAAGAATTTTTATCAACTACTGTAGTTTTACCGCTGCGCACCCTAAGTATGGCCCGAGTCTGTGCAGAGTTTTTAACCTATCTATAAATTATAGTCTAATACATTTTTGACCTCGAAAATCTTTTTGTTTTCGATCCGGTCGGGTGGCGCTCGTACTTTTTTTAACCAAATTTTAACGATTATATTATATATAATTTATATAGGGAATTATTAATTTTCACCACCAGGTGACCCCGCATAATTTTGTAAATGTCATTCTCGATTTAGTTGGAAACTTTTTTCTCGGATTGAAATTAAGTGAAAAATCGACAATTTGACCGGTATACCCGACGGAACACAAAAAATCTTTCGATTGCGTCTCGAAACCTTTCCTGGGACTGCCCTATAAAATTTTGATAATCCGTCGAGCCGGTTTATTTGCTCCTCAAAATTAGAAGCTATTTTTTCATCCAGTTACCAGTTGTGGTAATAAATATTTTCAAATAAAACAATAGTTTACATTTGTAATATATAAATCCTGCTGATTAACGCTATCAGAACCCAACGAACAAAAATCCGTTCGCAAGGTTCCATTAAAAGAATCAAACACCAAGATATATAAAGCACAATTAAAAGGTTATGTGTCCTCAGTTTATTAAGCTGAACAGAATCAGAACAGAAACGGAAAGAGAAATTCAACGTGAAAGCAGATTTTATGCTCTTTTGGCGGCTTTCTCGGCTGTGTTTTTGGCGATCGACTTTTGGGCGGCTCGCTTTTGTACAGCAGCGTACGGGTTGAGTTTCAACATCGTTTTGATGTTCTTGAGGGGATTCTTCTTCATCGAAGATCGCTTGGTAGCGGATTTTCGGGCATTGAGGGCGGATTTGATTTCGTCGGCTGAATTCAACATATGTTTAGATATGACAATAATTTCCAATTACAATATAAAATTTTGCTCGTGTCAAATTTAACGCCTTTTGCGTTTTTATGAGCTTCGAAAATTGTCTCAGGGTACTTTTAGAATCTTCTCACAGATTCCCTTGAATGATTATGATCTCTTAATTATCAAAAAGAGCAAATCCTTGCTGTATTTGTGTTGTTCGCAAAAATTTTTTTAATTCAAAATCGAATTTAACTACAAACTGGTACAACTAGGGTCGGTAAAAAATTCAAGAAATGTTTAAGTATTTATTTTGAGTCGGTGATCGTAATCGATATTTTTTTTCGATATATCTGATAGATAAATTTATAATATAATATATTTTAAAAATCTCACCTTGGAGGATTCGCTGGAGATCGGCGTTAGTGAGGATCGATCGGGGCATGGCGAAACCCTTTTTGTTGTCGGCGGAGTAGACTTTGTCGAGGGCGTCGAAGGCTCCTTGGGTCCAGATGGTAAATCTACCGACATGACCTCCTGGGGCGAGTTTCAAAATGTTTAATTTGTCGACTGGGAGGAGGGTGACACCTGGGATATTTCTGAAGGCCATCGAGATACCGTCGTCCTTTTCGTAGACTATAAGAGGTCCTCGCTTTTGAACTCGTCGTCGGTTTCGCATTTTTCCTCGACCGGCTCTGAATCGTCGGGATGATTTTACTCGCTCGACATCCTCCCAGGCTCCGAGTTTTCGGAGAACACCGGCGGCGTCCTTGGTTTTCTTGAGGCCTTGAATAGAGTCTTCGACGACTAATGGGAACTCTGGGACGTTCTCGATTTTGTGACCTTTAGCCATGGCCAAAGATGGGATACCGGTGGCGGCGATAGCAGAAATGGTAGCATATCGTCGTTGAGTAACGTTGACCTTTCGGTACCACTTTCTCCAGACCTTGTTTGGGTTAAACATACGTCCACCTCTGCACATGTTACCGAATGCGGCGGCTCCTGATCGGGAAGTACCACCACCTCGGACACGAGGAATACGAGCAACGGCTCGACCAGTTCCCCATGACTCGGCAGAGGTTTGTTCACCAGCAACAGCCGAGACGGCGTATGGCTAAAATTGGGATTTAAGATAGTGGTTGTGCCTTTAGAATCTAAAGTGTGGATATCATTTCAGCATAAACGGTTTTTAAAAGTAATAAATCAAAATAATTATTTGTGAAAAAATAGCTATAATTCTGCATAAGGCTATCTAACGGAAACTAGTCAAACATATTATATTTTATGAAATTACTTAAAAAGGTTTACAATATTTTGGGGTAGGCCCTACAACGACCAAGGTTGTACAACGTCCTAATATTTACAACGGCACCAAAAAGATTTACAACGGCCCCTTTTATAACGTGGAAAATAAAACTGTCATTTAAGTTTTCAAACAAGACAGTTCTAGAAATAATGAAGAATTCTGTACGAGATTTATTATTTATCTCGAACGCAATTTTTTTCAGAATTGTCTTTTTTGAAAATTTGAATGTCATTTTTTAGAATTTTTTACGTATGTAACTATTCACGTATATAATTATTAGGAAAATTTTAAATGAACATATTTCATACAATATACAGTTTGTGTTTTTTTTACTCCGGAAATGGCAACTTGCTGTGAAGCCAATTTTCGGCAATAAAATATGGTAACTAGGTGGATTATATTTTGAAAGCCGAGTTATCATCGATACCGAGGGTTTACAAAAAATAATGGGACCAGTTGGCATTTTTAATTAACTGGAATTGGCTTCACAGCAAGTTGCCATTTCCGGAGTAAAAAAACACATACTGTAACTTTTTGCCTAGTTTCGGTTTATAAGTAATAAAATCGAAAGAAAAATTGTGTTCAGAATTGTTTTTTTAAAACATTTCAGAGATTTTGAAAAAATAGAAATATTTGGGTTTTTTTTCGCGTGGTTTATGCAATTTCAAATCGTGATTTGTTTCAAAATAATTTTCTGTATTTATTTCTTTACCTGTCTGTTGTTCTTTGAGATGTTGGTGTGGACCTCGTTGACGACATCTGGTCTGATTGGTGCCTTGAAAACAGCTGGGAGATTGCATGTGGCGGAGGTGGCAACTCCGTCAGCGCCATAAACTGATACTACTGGTCTTGCAGCAGACATATTCTAGTCCGTTCAAGTCTTAAAGAAATTGAAAACTTTAATATTTTAGAAATTATTTTGATAATATTTTTCGTACAGAAATATTTTTTTTTCAATTTTTGAAGAAAATAAAGTATGAAGAGTAGAGCGTAAAAATGGGCGGAAATGTATAAACTGGGGATATGAATCCAGCGATATAACCATAGGAACTGCTGATTTGTAGCAGGGTATTAACCCTTAGGACAAAAACAATTACTATTAATATTGAAAATGCGGCATTGAAGAAATTATTTGGACGGAGATGTTTGTTGCTCCATTTTCGCTCAGAAAAGTACGAGCAGTAGAGCAAGGACGGCCACTAAAATGGAAAAATTAGCATAAAATTCAAATTTATTTTCAATGGTGAGATATAAATTCTGTGGCGATTATTCATAATTTAGGCAGGTGGAAAATATTCTCGAATACGGAATCAAAAATTTCGGGACTTGACCAGCAAAAAATTTCGTTGGCTTGACAATGACAAGCACAAAAAATCGCCTTTGAATTTTCTGATCGGATGTTTCATTTTCGAGAATCGGCCTAACCGAATCTATATTTTTTGCCAGTAAATTTATATCCCGCCTATATCGAAAATCCTGCCTATGCGTCGAAATTTATCACTACGTCACAAGAATAGAAAGTCGACGCATTGGCAGGATTTTCTATATATTTTGTATATATGAATTTGATTGCAAAAATATTTCGTTAAGATGGATTTATTATCAACGGCGCAGTCGAATTGATATCGGGATTACTTTTTCAACGGAAGGGAAATTTTTTGGTATTCCGATTAGGGCGTCACCGGTCGATTCGACTCAGAAAAAATGTCAAACTGGAGAATTTTTAAGGTACTCCTAATCGTGTTCCTTGAGTTAATTGGAGCAAAAAACTTGCTAAGGACTTTTCGAAATTTTAACTCCCTGGTGTCTAAAATCTCAATTTTTTTTCTGAAGAAAAAAATTATAATCTTAAGGAAGTTTAATTTTGAAATTCTCTTAATTTCTGTATCACACGTAAATACGATAATTGCCTTTTTTACAATTATAATGTAAGAGTGTGCCCTGTTAAAGTGCTTTTAGTGGGACGGTAACTTATTTATATCCGTCTACTGAAAGCACTCATGTAAATATTGAAAATTGTCCCGTCTACTAATGACACGGCAAATGATCTGTTCCAAATGTTTCATTTGCGGATTTGGGTCAGGAAAGGTTAAATATTATTAAAAAAAAGTGAAAATTAGTATTTTTGGTATTTGAAATGAGCCCCGACCCCTAAGATAGATCCAAAAATGTCCTGAAAAATTAGCATGGTGGTTCACTCGAGGCCTGTTATTATGCAAGTGTTAGAGTACCTCAATGTGTTTTTTTTGCGGAATTTGGGGTCAGGAAGAAGTTAAAAAAATCGATAAGTTATGTCCAAAAAAATCGGACTTTTACAATTTGAATGGTCGCCGACCCCGGCTTAATCGACTTAAATTTATCCAAAAATATGCCTGAATTTATTTGATTGCATTTTCATGGCATTAAGCGTACTTCAAAAACATATTCAACTTCTAATATCCGGTTGTAAACGGGCAAAAAATACTTAGAAAATAGGTGAATTACAACGTCACACACGCCATTTGTTTTCCGCAGCTCAATTTTTCTTAAAATTGGCATGAACTAGCACAAAGACTTTTTCATCAAAAAAAGTGGTGCTAACTTAAATTCAATGAGCACTTCCGGTTTTACAGCGAGATAATAACTCATTGTCAAAAATGTAATTTTTCCCATTATGAAAAATTTCGTCAAAAATTTTTTTTCAGCCAAAATACTTAAAATTTCCTCCTCTTTCGTTTAATGTGCATATCATGCAATTCCGAGTATTAAAATTTCAAAAATTATTTTTTTTCGAATTCCTTTGGAAACAATAGAGTGAATTGATTATCCTCTGGTACATTTCCAGATACCCTTTAGCTCTATTTTGGCCTCGACCGGTGACGCCCTAATTCCGATTCAATAAAAATAAACGAACCGATGAAGAATTTTCAGATTGGAATTTTACACCCACGATTATTAGAAGTACGGGTGTAAAATTTCAATCTGAAATTCCATTTCTTTCTATAAAATCACAGGCAATAACTTCGGATACCAAGTTGACGCCTTGGTATATAATTTGTATACGAAAACTAACCAGAAATGAAACCAAATCAAAGAATCCCGAGGCGTACACTTCATGTGATTTATGAAGAACTTTCGCGTAAAAAATTCCCCAGACAGAAACAATTCCGATTTCATCGTTTATCAAAAATCCCAGGAACCACGGTAGAAATAAAATCCAGAATGTCCACATCATAAGAGGGTAGGAAAGATGATAACAAAATGGCTTTCGACCCAAGAATATTTGAAATCGTAATAAAAATGACCAATTTATTCTCAATGTCTGTTTTTCTTGGTGAACAAAAGCGTAGTATTTATCATCCTAAATTTGATATTTTCGGTTAGAAATATACATTTATCTATTTTGGTCACCAAACCTGACGCCCAGTTATACTAGCGATAAATGGTGACATGAGAAACATGATAATAAGTGGGATTAACCCTCCCAGCCAAAAAGCAACGGCGAAATAAACACAAAAGTCAACGGAAAGAATAAAAGTTCCCAATGACGAAAACTAAAAATATTTTTAATTTACGTAATTTCATCCTTGAAATCTACATTTGAAGAGATACAGCTAAAACGCCCTCACTGACGGCCTCACTCACTAAACTTCTCCGTCCCATTAAAGTGCAAAGCCGTCACTATAAATTTGGCGCGAGAACTACAAATTGTTTAATCGTGTCGAACAAAAAATATATTGGAAATAATTTATTTTAACTCGGTTACATTATAGTCAAAAATTAATTTTGATGATAATTGTAACTTTTTTAGCAAGATTATTTTTATAAAAACTTGTGATAATCTTCAAATTTGATTAGTTCAAAAAAAGTACAATCGAGTTGGATTATTTTCTAAGTATGTTTCTGTTCGATATAATTTTAAAATTTGAGGTTTTATGAGATAATCCCGGAAATACAGCATGTTCTGACACTGAAGCCGAATGACATTTATCAACATAAATTGTTTAAACTTTGGAATAAGTTCTCTGGATCCATATTTTTCAAGAAAATATGAGATAAGTCGGGACTAAGAGTGACAGCCTAATAGTAGTTGATAAAATGAAAATTATTTTAGCATGATAACGCTCAAAAATTTACCTTGGAAGATTGAATCTTTGAATAGTGCAGATTATAGAAGTTTGAAACTTTTTCTGAATGATTTTGATCATCATATGTGATAACAGTAACATTTCCTGGTTCGTTTGATTTTGGGTCCCAGGGTGCTACCCATAAATTTGAATTTTCGACTTGTTCCATTCGTACAGTTTTTCCGTCAATAATTGCATCAACTTTTTTGAGTTGTAATTTGGAAAATATAAGCGCTCTGACATGAGTTGAACTTCCAATTTTCCCGATAGGTTGTTTTTCAGGATTTGTCAGTAACCAATTAGGAGGATTTGTGATGTGAATAAAAGTATCACTTTTTCTCCAATAAAAATCAGTAAACGAAAAGAGATCGTGGTCAAAAGATAAAATTCGGAATTTCCGATTATATTTCCAGTCACCCAATTCAAGTTCAGCAAGGCCACTTTTGTGAAGATGCTGCATTCTAGTAATTTGACCAGCGCCGTCATGCAAGTGACCACATAAATATGCTGTTGAATATTCTGCGAAAAATTCACGCATTTGAGAGGCGTGATACATAGCTAAAGAGAAGTATTTAAGAAACGTAGTTTTTATTGGCGAAGATTTCTTTATCAATGAAAATGTTTTATTTATGAATTAATTTTTGCATTCCAAAGATTCTAGAAATTTGCATTTTATATAAAATAAATAATTTCTAGTTTCTTAATAATTTTTAAGGAACGGGTATTTACAACAAACATTTTTGATCGCCAGCATGACTATTTTATCCGAAAGTAATCTTCATATCTTGGCCCTGAATTAAAACGGCGGCGGTATCATTAGCATTGAATAACATTTTTGCCTATATTACAATATAAATTCAATTTGCATGTTCAAGATACCGCCGCCGTTATTAAATTCCAGGCCAAGATTTCAAGATATAAAATATATGGATTTTTTAATAAGGTTGTCAAGCTGGCAATCTAAAAACCAAAGGTATTATTTATACTAACCCCGAAAGAAAATTTACAGGTTGCCATCACCGTTTGTTCACAAAAGTGTTGTCCAATCGAAATTAAAAACTTCCAAAGAATGTTTGTTGTTATCACCAGTTTCTATACAAAAATTCAAGAAACGGTAACCACTTGTTTTTCATAGCGAAAAAATGAAAGTCTCAAAATTGCTTACTTGACGTTGGATAATGTCCAAACCATATCGAACCATTACTGGATTTCGATTCGTCTCCAATTTTTTTCAGTTCTTGCTCTCCCTCCTCAGAAATATATCCAACAAAATTAAAGGGTCGTTTAAACCCAGGTTCAGGTGCCGCATCAACTGACACTAACGAATAATTTCCAAAACTTTTTGAAATTTTAAAATGTGAATTTCTGACTGGTTCTTTTCCACTTTGGTGCACATAAAAAGATTTTGTGTAAATTGGTTCGTTGAAAGCATCGTGATTTCCTCGAATGTGAATTACAGGAGTGGAGATTTTTGAAACGATATCGGAATAAGTTTTCCACTCGGTTTGGTATTGGACAGAAGCTAGCTTGTTTGAGGTCTTTGCATCTGTTAGGTCTCCAGTTATCATAATAACTTCGGGATCAATAAGAGGTATGGTTTCATTACTAAATATAAAAATAAGGAAATTGTTGGAATTCGCTTATTTAGAAATATATTTTTAACGAACAGATGTATTCAAGAAAAAAATTTACTTTAATAATCGCGTTCAACAAAATAAGCCTTTCTTAGCTGAAATAATTAAGATGACCATTATTTTGATTAAATCTTTGGGCCAGGTGAAATGTATGTTTTTCAAATAATAATTGCCCAAATAGAAATTCGTGATAAATGGGGCTCTTTATCACAGAATTTACGAAAGGCACGCAGTTTCCGAAAAAAGACTTATTATTACCTACAGTGAAGTCCGTCTAACAGGACGCACCATATCAATATTAAATTTACTGTTCAGCGAAAAGTACTTTATTTTAGCATAAAAAGACGCCATAGTACGATACGTATGTAACATATGATATGGATTATTATGCCTGGGTCACTTTTAAAACTTATTCCCTATTCTTTAAACAGGCAAATAAGTTTTTAAAGTGACCCGGGCATAATAATGGATATGTATCATATCAAGGCATATTTTTTTGGTACAGTCTAGTACTTTTAATATTGAAATGATGCGTCCTGTTAGACGGACTTCACTGTAATACTAATATGATGCCTTTAAAAAATCTGAATAAAAGCGTGATAATTTCAGCAAAACAATTTTTTAGGACATTTTTGGTATGCTAAAATACCGCCGCTCTGAAAATCGTCATGAAATATTATTGTACACAAATACTATAGGTAACTTCGATCACTAGATGCCGTTTTAGATTGGACTGTTAATATACAAAAATATTCGGGTAGTTTTCAACTGTCCCCAAAAAACGCTTCCACGATATAAATTGAATTTGATTGGCCGAAAACATTTTACATTTATTGAGGGGAGACATGATACTATACAAGCTGTAATAATTAAAATTTGAGGAAAACTCATCAGTTACCATTATGTACAGTATGTAACATTTTTGCTCCTATTTTTCCAATTTGGAATCCAAATTTTGGATAAATCTGAATTCCATCGTTTTGATTGGGTTCAATCTGGAAAAGACGTAGGTATTTGCCAAAATTGATCGTTCTCATTGGCGGATAGCGAGTTATCCAAATTGGAAAAATAGGAGCAAAAATGTTACATACTGTACTTTTTTACTCGTACTTTCTCAATTCGCAGTCATTGAGACTCCGGTCAATGAAAATGTTAGTTCAATTGAAAAAGTGTTTTCTGACCGCAAATTGAGAAAGTGCTAGTGAAAAAAGTACGTACTGTAGCTTGATGATATATCAAGTTGATATATTTTAAAATTAGATTGATAACTCGTAGGTGTTGATCATTATCGAGCACATAATAACGTGAGAAGTTTTAATAGTAGTTCAATAGTTACTCATGTAGGTTTTATACAGAAGCAACAGGTTTTCAAGACTAATCAAAATTCGTTCAAAGTTGAAAAATATCAACACTGAATTTTAAGTGCAAAATAAATTCAGTTTAAAAGATTTAAACTGTAAATTTCATGATTTTAAAAACTTACCAAAATTTTTCAAAATCTATAATTCTCTGAGGCTGATGAAATTTCGACACATGTATATCAGACACTTGTAAAAAGTGTATCAAATTTCTATTATCTCCATTTGGTGCTTCTCCATCAGAATTTCGAAAATTTTTAAATTCAACTTCTTGCTCAAAAATCGAGGCCAAGAATAAGAATGCGCCTAACCCGATAGAGCCAATGAAAATGAGCAAAAAAATGCGTCGAGTGTTATTCCCACACATGGCTTAAAACTGCCTGGCTCTATCGCTTAGGTATACGGCTAAAAAAGCATATTTTTGTAGATTTCTCGAAATAAAAATTCTCTACGATTTTATTTATATTCATTTTAGACCAAAATTGAGCTTATTGGCCAAAGCGGTATCCCACGTGATTTTATTACCCAATCGGAGCGTGAGTTTGAGCAAGGAAAAAGAAAGATCTTGAGAATAAAATAGAATTCACAATATACGCGTCTCCTACAACTTACGTTTTGGACTTAAATTAATTAGGCCTAATTATTATGAAAACTAAAATCGTAATTCTTTCAGATAAAGTTTATAACACCTAAATCATATTCTTATTCTGAGTAAATAGTAATTTGTGGAAGAATCAGAATTTTCGATTTTCAAATATTAGACAATCTCGAAGATAAGTGAATTTTAACCTATAAAACTCTTTTTTCATCGAAATAGTACCATTAGGGCAAATCTTTTCAGATTTAACTAGGCAATTTGACGGTTTTTATCTACAGGACTAATTATGTGATGGGAAAAAACGTGTCAAAAAATCAGCGCGAACCCACGCTTTACGTATGAGGGGGATCTTCCTGTATCTATTTAAAATTCCCTATACTTTATTAGTCTTGTAAATTCCTGCCAGTGCCCATATCGCCGACTGCGTGAACTTTGAGGTTTTTATTACGAATTACGAGTGCGTCATAGTTGACGTCATATTTCAAGATTAAATTTTCAAAATCTTCTTTTCGGAATTTTCATTTAATTGCGTTTAAGGGGGTACTCAACGGTTTCTTGTATTTTGAATCTGGTCTCAGAATTAAACAAAACAAGTAAGAAATATTTGAAGAGGCTTATTTGAAGATCTCACTCTCGGCTATTAACTGAAATTTTTGCTTATAAGCACCACAGCACCAAGTGGAGCAGAGTTCTAGAACACTGATTTTATCTTAAATGTCTTTTTTCTCAATAACGGTCGATTGAAATTTTATGAATTTTGTCAGAATAACAGTCTGTACTCTATTCATGACACCCATCGATTTTTTCTGCAAAATTTCGATCGGACATATTCTAGAATCAGAAAAAACTGTTATTTGTTGAGATTTTCAAATTTGTAGCTTGATTTGCTCAAAAAGCGTTCGACACATTTTTTTTAATTTGATATGAGTTGGAGTAAATTTATCTTCATGAACTTTCTAATTATTCGTTATTTTTTGTTTATGGATCTATGCACAGAATTCTAGAAAATTGCGATTTGGTGAAACCGGAAGTTGATTTTTAAATTTCTAGAAAGTTACGTTGATCAGATATAAGTAAAAATACACAAGTGAAGCGATGATTAACTGAACAAAAAATTTGCTTACATGATATCGAAATTTTGGACCGATATATCTAGAATCATAAAAACGCCAAAATTTTAATTGAACCTGAAATTTCTAAAAATCGATTCGACACAGTTTTTTAATTTGATATAAAGAGTTGCACATAATAATAGAAAACTGCATTTTAGTTCAGCCGGAAGTCGATTTTCGGAGTTTCTAGATACTAATTTCATTCGATTTTACGAAAGTACCCTCAAATTAAAGCTAGTGCAAAACTAAACTCGACAGGTGCTAACGCTTTTACATATTGTTAGCATTTTTTATTTAACACGAGGTTATGTATTTTGTCCCAAAAAAGTACTTCGAAAAAATCTGAAAACTTAGAAATTTTGAGAAAATTCTCGAGATTTTTTTATTGGTATGACCGGAAATGCATTTTGTGGCCTTCCTGAGGCCATTTGGTGCATTGACCATGTCCCTGGCCTGAAATAAAAAAAACCGTTGAGTACCCCCTTAATGGACGTAATTCTACACATTTGGAGTTTACTTCATTTGTAACTTCTTATAAAATTGAAAAACGTTTCAAAATATTATTTACATTTAGAAGGAAAAATCATTATTTCTGTTCCCATATCAGTGATATGATATCACCGAAAGCCTCCCCTGTAAGCCTCCCCTGTAAAACCGAAGATTAGTATTTTTCAAATCAAATTTTGTGACTGAAAACGATGTGCCGAAAGAATTTTTAGAAAAAGACATCTTTATATTTGAAAAATTGAAATTTTTGATTTTACGACGAATTACTATTTACCCTGTGATTCTGTCCCATGTAAGCTTTATCGGGCTCAGCATTTTTTTTCGCATGTCAGTGTTTTTTTCAAAAACTATTTTTTCTGAATGTTTTGACCAGTAGCGAAATTCCGATCGGCCATAAAAGCGGCGATAAAACCCGAATTTTACTATTTGACTCTTTGGTTTTATTTCGAAGATAAAATTGAGCCTGATTATCCCACGGCCTAAAAATACCGACAATACTGTACTAATTAAATAATGGGAATTAACTATTCAAAAAACGTGTTAGTAAAAGGTTATGAATGTCTTTCACTACACTAGTTATTCCATAAACTTTTTGCCTTGTGTATTTGGCGTTTTGAGATTTAATTTTCATAGTTTTGCAATTTCGTGCTTAATTTTTTGTTGTCGGACCACTGCAACTCAATTTATCCATCAAAAACTACAGGAGGTCCGAAAGATCACTGCAAAAATCTTTGGACGATTTTCGAACAAAATAATTTTACAATTCTTCAGTGATGTAAAATGAGTCATAATATTGTAACGAATCAAATACCATGATTTACCAATGTTTTCATGTAATTGGTTATAATCCTTCCAAGATAAAACGCGAATCTATTCGAAAATTAACAACAGATTTTAATGTTTTTAGAACTATAGACAAGGTTTTCGTGTAAATCGGAAGAAAAAAAAATTGAAGTGTGAAAAACACGTCCTATCTGAATGGAAAAAATGTTTCAAATCAAATCAAACTGGAATTGTCAGCCAGGCGGAGAACTTGTTGCCGATTTTCATCCAGCTCATATTCTCTATAATAATATAGACGATGAAAAAAACAGATTTCTTAATTCTAAGACATCGTGGGTAACACAACAGGTACAAATATAGTATGTGTTTTTTACTTGCGAAATAAAAATTACTGTAAAGGAAATTCCCGCTAATAAAAATGGTAACTAGTTGGATTTTATTTTGATAGTCAAACTATCGCCGATGCCGAGGATTAAAAAATATAATCCACCTAGTTATCATATTTTGTTAGCGGTTGTTTCGTTTAACAGCAATTTTCATTTCACAAGTAAACAACACAGACTGTAATTACAACAAAATTAAACTTCCATTAAAAATAAAAAAACATCGATTGCTACTACCGTTTTAATAAATTGCTACTTCGCATAATGAAAAAAGAGATCGACAAAAAATAATCGGTGGTCGTCTTGCGGTCATTCGCAAATAGGTTCTCCCGCTAGAGGGGGTAAATTTCATTGGTTTTCATTTAAATCATGATCTCACAGTTCATGCCTGATGTAATTTTGTTAGACGAATTTTTATTTTCTAATCGTACAAGACAGTATTATTTTCATCAGAAAGTTGACTACGCCAAATATTTTGGGGTATATTACATACCCTAGCGTGTCCACCAATCGATTTTCGGCCAAAATCGAGCACTTAGGGTGGATTGTACACATATACTGATTTGTGTGAAATGTTATGGCGCGTCTTTTGGTATAAATATTTTTTTTTGAAAATTCCATTTTTACCCGAATACCCATAAATACCCGAAATTTATCACTTAGGCGAGAGAACCTTTTTTACACTCAGGTTTTATCAATACTTCTTGAAACCGGTTAAAATTACGGCTATAAAAGTCACTGTCAAGTCACTGTCTGTTTTCATTTTTTAAAATTTGAATACGCAGATGAAAGTTAAATAAATAACAGTGGCATTTGATTTGGAAATTACAGTGAAGTTAAAATAATTTCAGCCGTAATTTTACTAGGTTTCTAGCTATTGTAGAATTATGGTCTTCCTTAAAAAAAATAATTGCCAAAATCATATAAGATCTTTGAAACTTGTATAATTGTAGGGTTCTGATGATATCACCGAAGAGCTTTATTGGAAAGATTCTATTTGTATTTTATCTCGTTTGATTGGCTCAGAATGGACCCCTGTAAGGACGTTTAGTCGCCGAGGTGTAATTTTGCAATGTCTTTGGTGCAATTTTTGGGAAAATGGAAAAGTAGTCGAATGGATTGCGATAATTGAAGAAAAAAATGGAACTTTTATATCACCCAGCGGTACAATACACACACTGTGTTTTCCATTTCCTATAGAAAAAGTATTTGCCTTACAGCCCAGTATAGGTCTAGTCCTGAGCACGAAGGTCGACCAAGAAAATCCATTCCGGGACAGAATTTCGGTAAGAAAAATAATAACCTAAAATTGATGATAAAATTACCGATATAAACGATTCATAGGTAGTGTTCGGACCGGGAGAACCTGGGCCAAAACGATAGTGATATAAAAAAATCCTCTAGGATAACTCCCAGAAATCTTGAAAAATACTAATTTTGACTTCGAAACCGAAAAATATTATAGAGGAAATGTCCTCAAAAGTTTTTTTATTCATCTAGTTCCTATTTTTCTGATTGGAATACTAGGAGTATAATGAAATTTGAGCACGAATGAACATTACTTCAAATCTAGTTTTTAAACTTTAAAATTCCCCGCAAAATTTTCCCTAAGAATTTAGTTTGTATTCAAATTCATACGTTTAAAAGTTCCAATTTTCCCGGGTCCAAGCCCTTTGGCCAGTGGTCATGTTAACGTGTTTTATCCAAACGGCCGTACTCACAAAAAATTAAAATCTTCGAAAGTTAAAAATGGTCATTTTGAAGAGAGAAAATGTGAGTTTTTTATTCTTTTATGTGAAGAATTTTATGGTCTTCATAAGGAAGCTGTGCGAACTTTATGCACTTATACCTAACTCATCATTCCGCGGCATTTCCTAAATGAACCGAAATTTCTACAGGTTAAAAATTCAAAAAAATATTTGATATTTTGCGCTTTAATTTTATATTGTTAAAATTGATGGTTGAAAATTTGCCCGATGCGCATCCCAAAATCTTAACTATTTTAAATTCAGAGTGTATATTTCTTGAAGGATCCTGCAGACGAAGTGAGTCCAATTTGGGGCGAAAATTTAAATTGTGAAACACAAGGAACTTTAACCTGGGCAGGAAATATAGATGATGAAATTATAGTAACCACGAAAGATAATGGAAATGAGCATCATGTTTTTAAACTTCAAGAACCATCGGAAAATCAAAAATCGCGATTAGAAAATTTAATCGAGGAATCTTACGAGACTCCAATTAATTTTTCAGAAAAGGTAAGTATAGTAAATGAAAACCTAATTTTTCTCGAAGACCATACCAAATATCAACAAATGCTTTTTTTTCAATGTGTAGCCAAATAAATTTGTGACGAAAAAAACTTCTGTTTTTCCTGGTCAACCGATTCATCGGTTATTTATGCTTTAAATCGGAAGGTCCTTGGTTCGAATCTTAGGAAGCTCATTTTTAATTTTTTTTCGGTCGCAACAAATTGATAGAAAATAAGAAAGGATAAAAATAAAATGAACTTTAGACGTAACCGACTATAGCTGTTTATTCTCAGCCATACTAGATAAAAACAATTTTTTTTATTTTTAGAAGTGTTGTTTCAATTAATACCTGTATCTATGATCTAAACATCGGCTGAAATTTTCAAAAACACATTTTGCCGAATTTGCAGGTGCCCAAACTGCAGGTATCACACCCTATCCCGCCTTGAAAACGGTTTTCATCGGGAATTTCTCGTATCAGTTGCTTGAATGAAAATTTCATGAACATTTTCGTAAATTACAGGCCTAAATAAAATTAAAACTATCGGATAACGTCGGTTACTACCTTCAAATAAAATTTGACAAAATAAATTGATTTAAATTTCACATTCAAAGTTTTAATCTAATTTTTGTAGAGGCATTTTACCACCAAAAATTAATTTTCAGACAATTTCTATTTTACCTTCAGATTCATGCCTCAAATATCAACAACTCTCCACATATGAAATCTATTCGAAGTTCAAAAGCAAACACTCCCAATATAATGAGGAACAAGTTGAAATACTCATTTGGCACACCAAGTGCTACCCCTAAGAGACGTACGCCGGCTAAAAGAGGACGATTACTGAAAACAACGGCAATAAATTCTACACCAATATGCCTGAAACGACAAAATAGTTCTTTGGGTAAAATATTTATTTTGAATAGATCATTTTTTCATTTAAAAAATATTTAAAGTGAACTTATCGCGAAATTCAAGCATGTCGCTGAGTTTTATGAATAAATCTCGAAATTCGTTCATGCGAGCATCATTTACAGAAAGTGTTTCAAGAAACGATAAGGTCGAATATTTTGAAACGAAATTGGTGCATCTGAAACCAAAACATTTGATGATATCAATCTGTACAAAATATTCAATATTCGGCGAACTTTCTGGAGTTATTTCAAAATCAAAGAGTTTAGGCTCGGGGAAAACCATTATTTAACTTCAAGGGTTCTTAAATATTTTTAATAAATTTGAATCAAATCTATAAATAAATTTATAAAGGCGTGATTTTCAGCGCAATCGCCTACGCACTTGTCATAGCAAGAGATCTCAACTTACAGAATGTAAAATTCAAGCTGAAACTTTCAGCTTCAGCTAGTATCTTATCATACGCATGAGTCATGCGGCATGACGATTGGCCCGCGTTCAATAATCTTGTGAATTTGGAATCTCACTTGGAATTATTGGCGGCCGTTTGCTAGCTGTAACTGAAAGTCTTAGCTAAAATGTCACATACTGTATATCAAATACAGTTTATTGAATTTATATTCATACAATTCTGTTTTTTAATTGTCGCCTTAAAGGGAGTGGGTGTCGCTGATTTGAGCCTCTTCCAAGGTCATTTCCCGCCAAACTAGCAAAGGTGATATTCCAAAAACATTTGTAACTAACAGAACCAACCTTCGCGGTAATTTTGAANAAAAAAAACTCTCTAATGCATTGTAAAACAAGTCCTGTGCTTTCAGATGCAGTATGAGTCGAAACTATATCTCTCAAACTGGTGGAGGAGATACCTTTTGCCTG
This sequence comes from Oikopleura vanhoeffeni, assembly GCA_004367855.1. Lineage (NCBI taxonomy): Eukaryota > Metazoa > Chordata > Appendicularia > Copelata > Oikopleuridae > Oikopleura > Oikopleura vanhoeffeni. The sequence goes on along the minus strand of SCLH01000973.1, from coordinate 43,320 downwards.
AGCCTCCCAAACTGATCATTTCAAAATTTTAGTTTTTTGCGTTTTTGTCCGCCGAAAGCAAAATTTTAAAACAAAAGCAATTTTGCATTATTTTTTACGCTTCTCCGGAGCCTCACACAAAAAAATGATGAAAATTGAAGGAGTAGGTACGAACTGCGTGTCTTTTTAAGAAGCTTTTTAAAAGCGTAGGTGGGATTGTATCAGATAACTCTGAAGTTCAAAATTACCGCGAAGGTTGGTTCTGTTAGTTACAAATGTTTTTAGAATATCACCTTTGCTAGTTTGGCGGGAAATGACCTTGGAAGAGGCTCAAATCAGCGACACCCACTCCCTTAAAGGTTTATGCGATGTCTTGCCGCATTTCGTGAGATTAAACGCATGCAAAAAGACTTTAAAATTAAAAAAAGGTTTCGAGAATAAAAACGCCTTTAAGAATTTGGAATAGGAATGTCAAAACATTTTCTAGTTATTGAAGTGTCTGCGAAAAAAACATTTTCAAACTTCTCAAAATCAACGAGAAAAGCAAAATTGAAATCAAAAACCCTTTTTGTATTAAATGCCTAGGTTCGGTACTCTTAAAATACTATTTCCTCTACATTTTATGGTTTTTACCCCTGATAACCAGGAAATGAGAATTTCATAATATTTCCGTTGAAATTAAGTGCTGTTCTATTCAATTTATCAAATGCATCCATCACAAAACTTTCTGGAGTTGCATCCCTTGTGCCCCTGGGGCCCTATATCGTTAAATTAGGGACAAATAATTGCTTTTATTTAATGACCGGAGATATCGAATTAGCACAAATAAACATTCCAGATGTAATATCAAAACGTAAGTTTCATTGATTATAATAATTTGCATTTCTAAAATGCATTTTTCTGGAATGCCATACGGTATGAGCCATACCTGATATACTGTTTTTTGCACTGTTTAGCCAACTAAATTTGTGGAACCAAAACTTTTTTTGTTTTCCCCGCTCAACAGTACAAGAGAACTTTCGAAAAAATTTTGATAGGAAGTATTTTCTGGCAGAGTACCTTAGAATAAAACATATACATTTTTACTCGAAATGATTAATATTTGAATAAAACAAAGCATTAAGGGGGTAGCGGTCGCAAAATGGTACTTTGTACTTCACTTTACCAGAATACTAAACTGCTTCGAAACTTTTGAGAATGGCCATTTGGTAGATCTATCCTTAATCTACAAAAATAATTAATCAGAATAATTTTTGGCCGACCCTGGTGACCACCATGCAGCGAATTCTAGAACACCTAATCAAAATTCCAAAATCTATCTCCTCCT
>SCLH01000973.1:21753-41615 GCA_004367855.1 Oikopleura vanhoeffeni | reverse complement strand
TGTGAGAAATATGTTTTTGTTATTTTGATTGAAAGCCGAAATTTTGAACATGTTTTGTTGAATTCTAGAAAATCGCATTTTAGTAAACCAGAAGTGAAAACTCAAAAATAAAATATTTTGAGGTTTTCTGGTCGAAAATTTGGTTACAATGTTTTCCAAAAAAATACTCAGAAAAATCCTCAAAAAATGAAAATTTCGAACTTTTTTTTGGATTTTTTTTCGATAAGTTTATGCTTTCTGAGTGTTCCCTAGCAATGTCGTGCTATTTTTACACCCCAAAGTAACCTAAAAAGAGTACGACCGCTACCCCCTTAAGGGGTGGTCGAAGCTTTTTAGGGCGTTCGAACTATAAAAATACGATTTTTTATTTCTTTAATAAAAATAACCATTAAATTTTCCTACCGTACAAAAAAATAATTTATAATGGCTTTCTCGGGTTTTTAGTACCTCTATTAGCCTCTGTTTTGGCCTTCGCGGGTGACACCCTACTCCTCTAGAATTTTTTTATATTTAATTTCTTCCAATTTTTGACATTGATATAGATCACAATTGTTTTGATATATTTTTCTGTTTCACAAAAATGGTCAAATGAAACCGTTCCTCTTGATAGTATCAAGTTGATACATAGTGAAATAAATTTTTTGTCACTTTTAGTTTGTTCAGAAGGGTCGATTTTTAAATGTCTTATTTGCTCAAACCACCCCTTAAAATTAAATTGTAAAAAGTTTCTGTTTGTGCCCCAATTCAGAACCGCCACCCCCTTAACGCTAAAAAGCCACGTTTTGAAAAAACTAAATCATGTGTACTTGTTCGGCTAATTCTTTATTTCAGCTACTGCTTTTATGGATAACAAGCTGCCTATGATGATGGCGCATCAGTCGACCCCACGGATCGTTGGTGCCCATATCCCAAAAAGAACTTCTATTCTCGTTGCCACATCTGCTGTACTCTCCCCTGTGACCCCAAATTTTTCAAAGTTTGAAAATTATGGTTTCAACAATACAATGACCCCAGAATATGAGGATAAAAAAATTATTTTGAGCAAACCTTCCGGCAAATCGTTTTGTATCGAAATAAATCTGAAATCTCGGCGGGAGATTAAGAGGATACATCTTGATATAGGGGAGGAAAAGCATACCGCGGTGAAGTTATTTTTTGACCGGTTAATCGAAAGCATGGATTTCCAAGAGGCAGCACAAATACAAGGTTACTGGCTTGTCAAAAGGTCGACCCGTCAGTCAAATTTCTTCACATTTATGGAATTTCTCCGAGAATATGCGAATTTAACATTTGACAACGCGGGGAGGACAACTCCGAAAAAGACAAAAAATTCGAATCTGGTAATAAATCAAAGTCTGCTAATTAAGTTTTGGTCAGAAGATATTATTGAAGATATCATAGGAATAAAAATGGAGTCAGAAGTCAAATTCGAGCCGATGTCTCCAACTGAAAACCATATTGAAAATCATTTATTCCGGGTTTTATTCACTGTCCATGAAGAAATATCTTGTCATGCTGAGCTTCTAGACGAAACATTGAAACTGAAAGAATTTTTACTTCAGCTTTGCCAAAAATTAAGGTAAAATTGTGGCAGACTAGGGTATAAAAAGTAATTTCAGCGATTTTTTAGGGCAGTGGTATTTTCGCTTAAGCAATTTTTTTTCTAAAAAATTCAAATTAACCAAATTAGCTTAACATTTCATGAAATTAAAAAAAAAATTGTAAGCGAGAAATACCGTCGTCACGTTTTAGCAGAAAATTTATGAAGAAAATATTTATGTTTTGAAAAAAATTTAGTATATCTGAACATTTTCATTTTTTATAATCCAGATTTATAACTTATAAATTATAAGCGAAAATAAAATTGATTAAATAATTTTGTTATTTTTTTCAGCCTTGAAGATTACACTGCTTACTTAAAAAATGTCACTTCAAACACTTCGGCGAAAAATGTCCCGAACTTATTATCCACAATAACTGCTATTATGACGAGCGATTTTACAAAATTGCTAAAACTGCCTGTAGATATGAAATCTAGAAATTTCTTCATTCTTTCACTTTACACTGCCGCGTTTTTAGGACTCAATGTTATCGAAACCAAAAAAATTTTCACAGCTAATATTTCTGATTTTTTGAAAGATGGAACTTTCAAAGAAATATCGAAATTTTCGCAAAAATCAGTCGATGAAGATTTGCTGCTAAATCACTTATCATTCTGCTCGACATCGGAATGGACCGATATCCCATCAATATTGTTATTGCCGATTATGCACAAATTACATAATATAAGAACTGGATCAGCCATCCTCATAAAGGGGTTACTCGGGGTAATTGAAAATGTTCATTCAATTCTTGGTCGATTTCCTATTTTGAATGAAAAATCAGGGAGGTGATAAATTTAAAGGAAAATTCAAAATAAACTTATTTCGGAAAATAAAGAAGTGGTACTCAAATCGGCAAAAATGGTGATTTTTCTGTTGAAAATTTTCCAAAAATTATTTGAGCCAAGATTATTATTGCTTAATTTCAATTCAAATTTTAACTTTATTTTTCTTAAACTCAAAACTTCATTTAATCTTATCATAATAATATCCGTTGAGTCCAAAACATAATTTTTATAAACATGTTGTAGAATTATTGAAATATTTATTTTGGCAGGGGGTTTTTTAACAAAAAAGTTTTTTAACAAAAATTTTTTAACAAAACATTTTTTAACAAAAACAGCATTTTTTAACAAAACAAAACATTTTATAACAAATTTATTTTTAACTTTTTAAGACGTTTTTGTTACAGTTTAATAATTAATGATGAGAAAGACGCTCAAACCTGTGATGGACTCAGAAAATAAAGATTAAAAAAGTTGCGGCTAAAATATTTATCAAGCAGGAAAAATGCTCAGAATTCTACATTTAAATTTTTCGCCATTTTGCTTGTGACCTATAAATGCCAATTTATTTTTTTACAAAAAATGACCTAAATAGATTTAATCAAATATAAAATTCAACATGTTTCGCTGTTTATTCTAGCATCGACGGGAAAGTGAAGCAAAATGGTTAAGAATTGTTTCAGAACAGAATTTAGCGAAAAAGTGCATCTGCTTATGAGTCACTGAGAGTTAATAAGCGAGAATTGTGGGCGAGTTCGATTTTTCAAAAAAGACCCACTTAGAATAGTGTAAAAAAGCNCCAACTTTATTCCACAAAACTTGCTATTATGACGAGCGATTTACAAAAATTGCTAAAACTGCTGTAGATATGGAAAATCTAGGAAATTTCTTCATTCTTTCACTTTACACTGCCGCGTTTTTAGGACTCAATGTATCGAAACCAAAAAAATTTTACAGCTAATATTTCTGATTTTTTTGAAAGATGGAACTTTCAAAGAATATCGAAATTTTCGCAAAATCAGTCGATGAAGATGCTGCTAAAATCACTTTCATTTCTGCTTCGATCATCGGAATGGACCGATATCCCATTCAATATTGTTATTGCCGTTATTGCACAAATACAAATATAAGAACTGGATCAGCCATCCTCATTAAAGGGGTTACTCGGGTAATTGAAAAAATGTTCTCAATCTTGTCGATTTCCTATTTTGAATGAAAATCAGGGAGGTGATAATTTAAAGGAAAAATTCACATAAACTTATTTCGGAAAATAAAGAAGTGGTACTCAAATCCGCAAAATGGTGATTTTTTCTGTTGAACAATTTTCCAAAAATTATTTGAGCAATATTATATTGCTTAATTTCAATTCAAATTTTAACTTTATTTTTCTTAAACTCAAACTTCATTTTAACTTATCATAATAATATCCGTTGAGTCCAAAACTAATTTTTATAAACATGTTTGTGAATTATTGAAATATTTATTTTTTGCAGGGGGTTTTTTAACAAAAAGTTTTTTTAACAAAAATTTTTAACAAAACAAAACATTTTATAACAAATTTATTTTTACTTTTTAAGACGTTTTTGTTACAGTTTAATAATTTAATGATGAGAAAGACGGCTCAAACCTGTGATGGACTCAGAAAATACAAGATTAAAAAAGTTGCGGCTAAAATATTTATCAAGCCAGAAAAATGCTCATGAATTATCAGCATTTAATTTTTCGCCACATTTTGCTCTGTGACCTATAAATTGGCCAATCTTATTCTTTTTACCAAAGAAATGACCTAAATAGATTTTATATCAAATATAAACATTCAACAATGTTTCAAAGCCTGTATTCTAGCAGATCGACGGGAAAGTGAAGCAAGAAATGTGTTAAGAATTGTTCGAGTACAGGAATTATAGCGAATAAAGTTGCCATCTGCTTGAGTTCACTTGAGAGTTAACTAAGCGAGAATGGTGGGCGAGTTCCGATTTTTTTAAAAAGGCGTTTAAGGCCACTATAGAATATGTAAAAATGCGGGTGCTTGTTTTGGTCGTTACCAGTTACCGGTCTAAGGAATTACTTGATGAAGAAGGCCTCCTGCTTTTTATTCGTGCGTTCATCATAAGACCTGAACCGATTTTTGCAGTACTCTGATAAGTGTTGTATGGAAATGTTGAAGCTCTTAGATGTGTCACGACAAGAACCGCTAGAGGCAAAACACCCTGGGCCCTTGTACAGGGCCAAAAAGTTTTTTTGCTGGTTCATTAGAAAAATAATCTGTATGTTCAGCGTGACATCGTTGGCATGGCAAAACCTTTTCTCCGGAAAAGTCTATCTGGTTACTTGTTAAAACAATATGGTTCGTATTGTCTGCCTGCGGGTTTAACACGACCCTATTCCCTGCCTTCTCCCAGGAGAAACCAGCTTGCAAGGGTCGTTCTATATGCCTGTGTACACTGGATCACGGTTTACACCTAACCCTAGTTCTCATACTACAAGATAGCGAATGATGATCCAGTTGGTACACATAAATTGATAGCTTGGTCACTCGGCGGCATGGCAATACTTTTTGTCAACAACAAAACTAGGGTTGGTGCACAGGAAGACCAAGGGCCTACGGAACCCAATCTTCTCACTCCCCAACCCCTATTTTGTTTTCCTGGATACAAAGAAGTTTGCAAGGTGTTCCCGCGTGTATACTGGGTCACGGTCTTTTCAAATTTTGTTAGAAAATGTTCTCTTTCCCGCAGTTCTCCTTACTGGTTATTAAAAATACAAGCATAACTTATAGACTATTGTTCAAAACACTAATAAATGGTCAACCGAGTATATATGTTTGTGTGAGGATTTTTGACCTTCCACACAATGTATTCTTTTGATGAAGGTTTGAAAGCTCAAAAATGTTTATTTTTGTGAAAAAATGTCTTTTTTCGTTTCATGTAAAAATTTCTATTTGTAAAAAATGTTTTTTTTGTTTAAAAAATGTTCCCCATATTATTTTTGCCACATTTTCAAATTACCTCTGGTAAAACGAAAGTCTACGCTAACGATTTCCATGCATTTCATACCGTGTTTTTTAAGAAGCTTCATCTCTTAATTTTCTTTAAATGTCGAAAAAATATCTTTTATTTCTCATTTATAAGGTTAATAGAGTACTTATTTAAAAACAACACCAACTCGTATATTTTATGATTCGATATATCGGTCAATCATTATTCAGTGATGTTTATGGGTCGAAAAACGAGTTCAGCCTTCATCAAGTCGACTATTCGTTATCTGAGAGTTAAAATGCCACATTTTAATAAATGAAACAGTTAAGTTTTCACACCTTTTGCAGTACTGGTTCGAACACAAAATGAAGAAGTAGACATCACAAAATGGAATGGTCTGGATTGTCTAGACTCACAAAATCCTTATTTATCCGAACTTTTCCCAAATGACCTCCGCACAGATTCTGCGATAGAGTTGTTATCATCAAATTTTTCCCTGACTCCGGCGGAGGTTGGTCTGGATTTAAACAGCGAGCGTCCCGAGAGAATTATGGGTTTAGCTGAAGATAGGTTAATTCACGTTTCTAAGAGAACGGTTGCCAGGACATTTGGCCGTGGTCTTGCAGTTTTAGGCAGGGATCAGCGGATTATTTTGATCGAAAAAAATAATTTTTCAAAAAATTTCTTATATTTTACGGAAACTCGCTTGTTTGATGAAACAGCAGTGAAAATATGTAAATTTACGTACATATTGTGATTTCAAGATAAACCTCGGTTAGTTTTCAAATTTATCACGTAAAATAGGGCGAGGGTTAAAAACGCGGGCAAGAAAAATAAATACAATAAGTTCTAAAGTGGCCACTAAAGAGCAAAACGCGCGCAATATGCCGTCCAAAAAAATCGGGCTATGAGGTACATTCATATAAGAGTTTTTTGGGCCCGCATATGGTCCAGTTTTACTTTTTTTTGAAAATTTTCAATGTCATTTTCGAATTCCATGATGTCGATTTTTGGCCTGCGTTTTATACTCTCGCCGTAAAATAAATTTTGTCGCACACTGAATTCTTTTATGCATGTAACTTATCAATAGGAAACCTCGTCTGAATTTTAAGTTTTTCAAAGTTTGGTTTTAAGAAATATTTCGTAAAAAATTTTGAATTTTTTCAGAATTTATTTTTCAACAATTTTAAAACCGGAAATAAAAAAAAATATTTTTGGTCTGTGACATTTCTGCAATTTTTTAACTATCCGAAATTTTCAGGTTAACCCTTGGAGGCTCCGGAACAAAAACACCTGTAGATTAAATACCAGAAATTGCAGGTTGCTTCTGAATGATTCACTTTTTAGGAAAATTTTTTCTGAAACTGCTGCATCTTCAATTTTTGTCCTGACGGCTCTCAGTAAATTTTTATTTCTTTAAAAGTGATTTCGATAAATTGCGTAGGTTAGGTTTTTTTTCGGAAAACAACTGTAGATTAAAGACCGAAAATTGCAGGTTATTTCTGAGGAACTCACTTTTTAGAAAATCAAATTCTTGAATTCTTTTTCCCTTAGGTATCTGTTTTTTTAAAGGAACATCGGACATTTCGGCATCATAGCGCGAAACCATATTGATGTATCAACAAACACGTTTTTGTCCGTGTAGCCAAATTTGTGATATTGGAAAGTTTTTGTTTTTTTCCAAGTAAACTGGTTCACCGGTAATCGACCTTTGAAAGTACAGTTTTTCTGAAGGCAAAACATAAGGAATTTCCAAAAAAATATTTTTTTTTCAGAAATAAATCAATAAAAAATTGTTTCTTTGACCGCTTATGTTAATCCGTTACCAAATAGAGACCAATTTATTACCAAGAAGACATACAATTCCAATAAAGTAGCCAAAAAAATGGCGCTCACTGAGATTCGAACCCCTGAACTTTCGAGTTAAAACATAAAATTACCGGTGACCGGTTTACTTTGAGAAAAAACAAAAACTTTCCAATATCACAAATTTAGTCGGCTATACAGTGCAAAAAAACGTTTGTTGATACATAATATGGTTTGGCGGTATGATGCGAATGTCCGATGTTCCTTAAAAAAAAAAGCTACCTTATTAATTTTTTGTTCTGACGTCTCCCATTTCCTCACAATAAAATTGCCGTAGGTTGAAGCACAATTTGTAAATGTCACTTTTCTATAGGTTATAAAGTCAAATGTGAATTACATTTACTATTTAAAGTTTAAGTCTATCCTTAATCTCGAGAGCTAGAGACATAAAGTTGCAAGCACTTTTATTTTTCCCGTAATAAGCGCTCAAAGTTGAGCCGGAAAATCGGCTTTGGAGCCTCCAAAGGTTCAACAGCTTTATATCGAGACATTTTTTTTTCAAAATTTTCTCAGAAATTATAAAAGTATGCCTATACCTTCGCAATTTTTAAATATTAAAAGAAGTGTCATCCTTTTCGACTCGAATTTCGAGAAATAATAATTGAAAAACGAATTGTATACCGATCCCTTATATCAGGATCGCTCAAAATTCTTCCGATTCAGAAGTTAAATTTCCCGCGAATTGATTTGTCCCTCAGATTACCCTCTGGTTACACTAGCCCAGATTTGAACGTTGGTACCTCATTAACTCGTGTAGACATTGCAGACTTTTGGGATGAGTGGCCACACTATCACAATTCCTGCTCTGCTGCATTAGCACTTGAATCCGATTTGAAGCTTGGTGCAAGTTGGCTCTTGTGGAATAGGCCAGCCGATTATCAAGATTTGATCCTAAACCAAACGACAAGCAATGTCAAGGTCTGGGGGTAAAAATAAAATATTTTCTTAATTTCAAAATAGATACATCATACAAAAAAGTTTGTGTAATTTTTTAATACAAACCTATTCGTGTGTGAGCTTTAATTAAACAACTTTATCTTATCTTTGGTCTTATAGACGAAAGTATTTTCAAAATAACCTGGGTTTTGGCCGATTTTCGGTCGTTCTTATACCTGTCCTTGTACTAGTAGAAGAAATCATAATACTGTCAATTGTGTCTATAAAGACTGCGTATATATGAAAAAACCGACAGAAATTTGACGATTTTTAGGCATTTTCGAGAAATTAATGCTTATATATAGACAAAGCAGCACCCTTAAAAGTGTATGATTGGAAATTTTTCAAAGATTATTTTACTACAATGCAGTTAATGTGAAATATAATATTTTAAAGAACCATAATAATGTAGTGGGTTGAGAGTAATCAAAAGCGACAGTAGTATCTTATTAGTCATCATTTATGAGTTTATGAGGACTGTTCCTCTAAGGTCAAACTAAGCAAAAGTCTAAGCAATTCTTTATTATTTCTGAAAAAGGTTAACCCAATACCCTTTTAATTATTACCACTCAAAAGATTCTGTCTGCTGTTTCCGGTGCATTATTGGGCCTTGGTTTGAGAGGCTATTTGAAAATTGAACCGATGGATGCCTACATTTCCTTCATGGCTGGTCCTATCCGAAATATAACTCCAGCTGCTATATCTATTTTTATTGGATTCTGTGCAAATCCCACTTATTCAGGAACAAAAAACCTCACACTCACTAGACTATTATCTTTACACTTGCCATTTTTGATGCCGTTGCAGGACGAAGAAAATGCGCTTCAGACGCCACTAATGGTTCAATGTAGTGCAGTCATATCACTTGGATTTCTGTATAAGCAATCCGGACATGCCAGATATTCAAATTTATTAATTAATGAAATAAACAAAAGGGCAGATGCTGATAGGAATGGGCTGATAGTGAAATTAATAAAAATTCGAACAAAAATATTCTTTCTCCTTAAAACTTGGTTCAGAAAAATTCAAATTTTTCTTCAGAATAAAAGTATAAAAACAAGATAAATATTTTCTACGAATTTTTAGCAAATTAAATACGGTTCGATTTTTAGAAGAGTATTTTATCTCGGAGAGATAGCTCGGAACTGGGACATACGATCCGTTTTTTTAGATTTACGGTTTTTAAAATTACCGGTAAAAATGCGAAATCGAAAAACCGGCTCCGCAGTGACACGTAGCTTGAAAAGTTATTTTATTAAAATGATCGTATATACGGTATATAATATACCAGTACCGATCTCACCGAAATAAAATACCTTCTAAAAAAACGAACTTGGGATATTCTTTTTTCTAAAATCTTACAAACAACTCGGGGCGCAGCGACGTTCGTCGCAAACTTTTAGTCATCTTTTTCTATCTATTTGATGGGACAGCCAATCAGAGCCCCCCATTATGTTCACGCTTGTAGCGGTGCCCCCCGAGTTGATTGTATATGGATCAAAATTCTAAATTTTCTCTTCTTTTTACATATTTTTAGAGAATTTTAATTTTTTCAAGATTTCCTTAAAATTCGAGTCATAAAGCGGTCGTCAGAAAGCGGCCGTTTTCACATGGACAAAAAGGTAAAATCAAACACGTATTTATTGAAAAACATGACAGTAGTCTATATCAATAAGGAAAAACTGGAATTAAATTAATAAAAAGACTACTTTTATAGGGACAAAACGACATAAATTTAGCCAAAACCTACGGATTTGATTTAAATTTTGATTAAAAAAATTCATAAAATTGTCTAACAACCTGCCAGAGATGAACCAAATCAGCAAGAAGCTTATTCGACTGCAGCGGGTTGTGCGTTGGGTTTAATTTTACTTGGTATGGGAATGGACCAATCCTTGGCGAATCTGAATATTCGAGATCGTCTCAGTTCTATTATTAGTGGAGGAATTAATATACCGAATGAAAAATCTGGTAATAAAGAAGCGTCCTATATTTTGGAAGGAAATATGATTAACACATGGGTCACCTCTGCCGGAGCTATTTCAGCTATTACGTTAAGCCATGGTTTTAATTTTTGAATTAATTTACAGTAAAGGTCTGTTTAGTAAATACCTAAATCTGGCAAGTGAGATAGCTGGAAGTTGGCTTTCTTAAAATAATTAGAAAACCTCCAATCGAGTTTAAATCACAATTCCGTATTTTCTTCAATTGTTTTGGATGAGAAATACATCAAAAATTAGGCTTTCATTCTAAAATAACACAAAATTGATAAGAAAAAAAATTTGTAGCTCTTGGCGCCATTGTTGTTTCGGCCTCGTTAAAACATAAGGGAAATTGATTCAAGGGTGGAAGTATTCACGGGTACGTAGCTACGAGTAGCATGGGTTTTTTCGGGTGAATTCGTCGAAAAATTTCGATTTTTCAAATATAAACATTTTGTCATATGAAAATTTTGCACTGAAAACGATGGAAGAAATTTCAAATTATATTTGAAAATTAAAATTTTCGATCATAAATATCCATAAAAACGCAGAAAAGTTTCAATTTTTATCGACCCTTTTTTTAATTTGAAAATTACATGAATATGAAATATTTTTCGAATTTTTGTTTCAAAATTTTAGAATATACGAATATTCGGCCTTTTTGACAAACTGTATCGAAATTTCATGTAAATAATAACCATTTCACAGCTTCTTGGGAACCGGAGAAAGCGACGTTGCATCATGGTTGATAATTCCAAATTCTATTCGAGCTGTCGAGCGAATTACCCCGATAAATATTATGCTGTTTACAATCGGTCGATATCTGATACTACTTGATGAAATTGAAGCCAGTTACGAATGGATTCAATCAATCAAGCCAAAAATCATGTCAAAATACAATTTTAGCGAAAAAACATGTCACGAATGGGTTTTTCAACAAAAAGAAGGAATTTCGGACGGGAATCAAGTTGACCTTTCGGCGCTCGCTACGGCCGATTTATCTATGACGGCCGGCGCATGTTTTGCCATGGGACTAAAGTATATGGGAACTCAAAATGAACGAGCGGCCAAAGTTCTAGAACATGTCACAAAAGAGCTGATTCAGTATCTTAAACCAGAACCAGCAATGACGTCCTTTAACGATTTTGTATCAATAACCATTTTAGAACATGCAATAGGAAAGGGATTATTTTGTTTGTTGAGAAGTATTGTTTGAAGACTTTACGGTAATCTAGATTTTGATCAAATGATATGAGTCAAACACTAGGGTGCGAACCGGGAACACTTCTGACTAAACCGAAACTGTAGATTAAAATTGTTTGCCCTAAGGGTGGTTGCAGCAAATTTTCAAATGTCTCTCGAAAATAAAATAAAAAAGGTATATTATCTTTCGGAGACGTTTGAAAAAGTCAAATTTGCTTCAACCACCCAATTAAGAGTTCGCCCCTAGTTAGACGGTATAACAATCACCATTTTTTTTTATCTTATTTTATAATGAAAAGAATACCACTTTTAAATTCTATATTGTCGTTATGTCGAAAAAAAACTCGTAAAATAGTGCTAGAAAGCTTAATTATGGATGGTTACTAGTATCTACACTTTGAGTTTTCGTCTTATAGATTCCTTGATAATTTGATTCAAATAAAAGAAAATGTTCTTCAAAAAAATCGGTATAAATACAATAAATACACCTTTATTTTAAAAGCAAATAATTATGATGAAGGTGCCACTGATTATGGAGAATTAAGCTCTCTGGCGCATTTTTAGAGTTGATTTCAAAATGATATTGTCAATACATTTGTATTCTTTAGAACAGTAAAGTGTCTTTAGTAGGACGCGTCTTAAGTATTTTCAAAGTACGGTCCTACGAAAAATAATTTACTGTACTCTAAAAAGATGCGTTTCTATGATACATATCATATGTTACATACGTATCATACGATGGCGTATTTTTAGGGAACAGTAAAGTACTATTCGCAGGACAGTACTTTTAAAATTCTTATGACGCGTCCTACTTAAGACACTTCACTGTACCTTTTTTTTCAAAAAATGAATCCCATTTAGGAACGATTGTTTTGTCTTGGGCACTGGTTAAGTCCGGTAGCGGAGACTTGGATCTTTTACGCGTCTGTCGAGAGTTGTCTAACAGACTGACGAAACAGGTTAATTTTGGCATGCATTTAGCGATAGCAGACGCAATTGGAATACTATTCTTGGGGGGTTGTCGCTACTCTTTAAAAAATGACCTGAATTCGTTGGCGATTATGTTTATTGCCTTGATGCCAAAGTACCCTGCTCATGCAAATGACAATGATCAACATTTACAAGCATTGAGACATTTAGCTTGTTTGCCGGCAGAAAAGCGGGCGGTTATACCTGTCAATACAAACAAAAAAATAATTCATAATACGGAAATGACCATCAAATTTAAAGGTAATTTTTGAAATTGTCTAGTAGATATATAATAAGCGTATCCTGGATACGGTATCCACCATCAAAATCGACCTATAGAAATAATAGGTGGATTGTAGTGCAACTTCTTGTGGACAATAGAGAAACAAAAATGTGAAAATAGTTTTTTTGTCGTAACGTCCTCAAAATATAGTGATTTTTCGTATTTGTGGTAATTATTATTTTGAAGCGAACGGAATACTATTAATGAAACACTTTTAACTTAAAAGTGTTTTATTAATAGTATTCCGTTCGCTTATAAGTTATAAGTAGAATGGGCAAAATTTTTATATTTTGTTTTCAAATTTGTTATTTTTTGCTCCGAAAAGCCCAATTATTTCGGAAAAAAACGAATAAATTGAGATGAAAAATTTTTTTAATTGGCCCGTAAAAATAATTTTGCCAACAAAATATGCGCCTAATCGACTTTAGTTACCAACTGTAAGCATAGGCGGAACTATGCTTAACAGAATGCTGCGTGGGTACCCTGCGAGTTAGACAAAACCATTAAAATGGTATATTATATTTTACGGGACAAAAGGAATGAAGATCGAAAACCAAAATCGTTTCGAACCCTCGATGATTGCGAAAGCAATCATCTGTCTTAAAAACATCGGCACAAAACTATGTTTTGGCCGGAGGAGTTCACACAACAATTATTCCGAATTTTTATGTCGGGATTCCAGACTCAGGAACAAGGGTTTTAAATTAGTAGGACGCGCCCCACTAAAATAACTCTATGTTACAGTTGTTTACTTTTTTAACCTTGAAAAATGACTTTGGAAGTGCAGGTATTATCTTCGATATCATTTATATCTATATAAATACCTTTCACTTTTGATCATTCGATTTTTAACAAAAAATTAGGACAAATAAGAAAATTTAATCTATTTTATTTTTACATATTTAGATGGGTCAGTGTCGATGATTTCCCTTCCTGGTGTAATCCCATCTCCGAAATTGATCGAAAAGGCCTCATTACAATCTGCTGACTACAAACCTTTGGTGGTAACTTCTGAAGATCTTGAAAATATTCTTAAAACACACGGCGAAGTTTCCTTACAATTAACAGACCAATCTGATGATATGAAAAGGTTGAAAAAATTGGCGTCCTTAGAAGATTTGAATAATGAGGCAATTCTAGAAACAAATGATGAGGATTATGGAGTGAGGTTGAAGCAGATTATTGCCCAGATTAAAGGTCCTGATCAACTCCCATATCTCCCATTTTATGTAGATTATTCCATCACGAAATCCGAGAAAATTTATTTTAAGCCAATTCTTCACCAAGGTACACACTTTATATTGATACGTTCACATATTTATACATGTAAATGATATACAGTATATCAGAAGTACAGTGTAGTCACAGTATTTCACCGCAAAAATTGTCATTTTAGCAACCAGCACCCCCTTATTTTTTTTGTTGGCTTCCCAGGTTGATCACATGACCGGAAATCCGTCACTATGAGTCGAGAAAATGTTTACGACTTCAAATTTGGTCTAGACTCAAATCCGAAAATAGTTTGTCGCTTTCTACTCTGTTTATCTCAGACCAGTCACCTTTTTAGTGGTACGAGTCAAAAAAACAGCAAGATTTCGTTTTTACCGACAGTTTAAAATTTTTTAGAGCATTTTTGAAAATAAGCACGATATGGCGCCAAAACCTAAGGACAATATATCACCTGTCTCTATAAAGCAAACCCACAGTATAATTGATAGTGTTTTCATCGGACAATTGTAAAGAGTTTTTAGTATTGGAATCGGAAACTTGCCTTTTGAACAAATCGTTGGTAAAATCGCTGAATATTTTTGAAGGACACGAAGAAATTTCAACAGATGACTTGGCCGACTTATTAGATATTTTTTAAAATTCACTGGTACCATAAAGTTCATTATTATAATACTCACTTCAAATAAACTGAGGATACATTCCAACAAAATTATTATAACACCAACTACTGTCAGCTAGAGCTCAGGTAGTTTACAGTTTAGGACCTAAACTTTAGGTCATAGGATTTTAGTTCTTCGGTGCTGGCGAAACCGTGATAAAAACCCCATTTTTTATTTTTGCATTTCGATCCGACACCACTCACATATCCCTGATATGATATCCGGTAACACTCACTGATTTTTCAATTTCAAATGATATCGCGGATTTTACAAAAAATCCCTCGAATTCCAACAGAAGATTATAAAATTCGATTCCGTAAGATGGATTCTAAATCATGATTAAATCATAAGCATGGTATCTGAGTATTTTAAGCCAAGTATGCCACAAAAATTTTCTAAAACTTGCATAAAAACGCCGAAAAGCCTGATTTTCGTGAAATAACCAAAAGATGCAACAATCAAAATCCCTCAGTTTTTCACAATCCTGCTATGATTTCAGCTCTTTTTGAATATATGAAGATAATATGTTACTTTTATATCATTGCTGATCATTTGATCTGTCTGAGATGATATTTCCATGGTAGGGCTCGATGAAGGTTTCCAAATGATGAATTTAAGAAATTATTGGAAAATTTCTTGAAAATCTGCAAAATAATTTGTTATTGAAAAATCAGTGAGTGTTACCGGATATGCGAGTGGTGTCGGATCGAAATGCAAAAATAAAAAATCGGGGTTTTTATCACGGTTTCGCCAGCACCGAAGAACTAAAATTGTATGACCTTAACTGTAAACGACCTCAGCAGCTGGACACGTCACATATCCTTACGAAAAATTTCTTATCGACAAAAAAATAACCTATCCAGCAGAGAGTAGTTAGTGTGATCCTGCTTTTTTTCCGATAATTAAATGCTTTATTTC
Source organism: Oikopleura vanhoeffeni (assembly GCA_004367855.1). NCBI lineage: Eukaryota > Metazoa > Chordata > Appendicularia > Copelata > Oikopleuridae > Oikopleura > Oikopleura vanhoeffeni. The sequence goes on along the minus strand of SCLH01000973.1, from coordinate 26,205 downwards.
CAAAGACTGTTCAAATGGTACGTAAAGAAAATTGTTTTATACCTTGTGTTACTATGGAGAAAAATAATCATACGTCATTTTATTTAAAGAAAAATTTAAAATGTTCTGATTAATGTGAAAAAAAACTCCGTAACAGAACTAATTAGAAAGCTTAAGGGCCTCGGTGCATTTTGACAGATTTGTACTTTTTCAATTTTTCTAGTCTTGATGGGAAACTTTTTGCCACTTCAACATTTTCGTATAAAAACTTTTTCGAATACAAGTTGCACCTTTCGGGCTTATATTGTATAATCTGAATTTCTTCAGATTGATCATTTTTCCTAATTAATAAAAAAAGAAATAAATTTTACTCTAATTTAGACACATAAAGTAGCAAACGCGCGTTTTTTGAGTGTTGCTTCAAAAGACGATTTATAAAGTAAAAATAATCAATCTGAAGAAATTCAGATTATACAAAATAAGCTCAAAAGTGGCAACTTGTATTCGAAAAAGTTTTTATACGATTTTATTAATTAGGAACCCGAAAATACGGTCCTGTCGACCATCGAAAATTTATTTATTTTAAATTTTTACGATTTTTTAGTCAAAATCGAAAATTAAAATTTTTAAAAAAAATCGAAATTTTAGCACATCGAAATAAATATTTTTTTTCATGAGTCTAATTTATTAAATTTGAAATGGTCGACAGGTTGGCTTACCAAATGAGNTTCTTAGCTGTGTAAAATTTCAAGTTAAATTTTTGAAGTCCCATATTGTCTGCAGTCATATTGCATAAATCAATGTGGCAATAAAATATTTCAAAGAGCACAAATAATAATTAGAAAAACTCGGGCCATTTACGCTAACACAGCTTCTGTCTTATAGTTTCCATCTCCAATTTTCTCCTGACAGCACATTCAGGCGGTCGACCTTTGAAATGGACTTGCTATACTGATATTTTCAGCTTGTTTCTAAAAGCTAAAAGTGCCGGCTAATTCGGCCTCAATTTCGGCATTCATCAACAGAGGAAACTGATTTGAAATCATAATTGTCAATCTCAATTTTTGAATGTCACTTCTTTCTTCGACATCATTCCATGATTCTTAGAAACATGTTTATACCGTATATATCCAATTCTTGGCGCTTATTTTGATGACGTTCTAATTGAATTCAGTCAAAAATACTGCAGGAATGACCGCGATTAAAAACCTTGCTTATTTTGGAAAACGATTTAAAATAAGTAGTTTTTTCATAGCGCCCATTCCTACTCAGTAGTTTTTTGGAGACCAAAATAGTAAAAAGACAAAAATCGATATTTACTTTTTTTTTGAACTTTAAGGGAGTGGGCCGTCGATTTCAGCTTCACGCTATAATACTTTTTGATACACCTATTTTTTAGAAATTTTCTTGCCAGTTTTTCACTTATGAGATTTTTTGTTTTTAGATTGAATTAAAGGTTAAGGTGGTTTATTTTTTAGGAAGCTATTGAGGATGGACGCTTTCTCGATTTTGGAAACCCTATGAACCATTATATTGGCAGATAAAGATTCAATTCCTCGTGTGTTATAGATTTTGTTTTCAATTCAGACTGGTGACGCTAATGGCGGGATTTCCGGCGGGAGGTCCATTTTCAAAGTTTCCAATCAGGCTCCAACTCGGTCTGTAGACCTAACTTGGACACCAGGAGTTCGAATCTGATATCAGATAATATCGATGACGTCCTAATGAGTCATTGTGGGTCACTTTAGATGATGTCATAGAAAATCTTCAAAACTTGTAACAAAACACGCGACACTTATAAAAAAACGCAAATAAGGGCAAATTCGACACGGGAGAGTCGAATCTGATACCTGAATAGTAATGACGACCAGTAGCGCTGTAATGGTCAAATAGGAGAAGTCTTACAAAGAGATAGAAGAAAACCCGTCACAAACCAATCTGGCTGAGGTGGTCATTATGACTCATAATGACGTTAGATGTGATCTTGATTCGAAATCTTTGTGCCCGTATTACAGTAAAGATTGCCTCTATAAGACGATCCGATTTCGCTTGTCGTCCTTATAGGAGCAACGGCAAACTTTTCAGAAAAAGGGCGTCCTTTATAGCGGACCTGGCAAACTTTTGAAAAAAAGGTCGTCCTTAAAAATCAAAATTGACAAAAAATCGATTTTCAAAATTTTATATTGAACGATAAAAAATTTTGGAGTCATTTTTATTACATTTATTTATCGCGGGGAAAATTTGGAAGAAAAAACATAGCAAAAAAGAGGCAGTACAAAAAAGAGTAAATGAATTATGAGGGAACTCTAAATTTTATAATTTGAAGTAAAAACGAGGACAGTGTGTCAGCGGCACTATGTTTTGTTTGTGTATGCAGGCTGTAGATATCTCCTGGGTTCTGTATCTGTTTGTGCTGGAATTCGCCTGCATGATCGCCCGACTTCATCTTTGAGTGTGAGCAGTTTTCGTAATTAAATGTCTGCGGCTCCCCAGGATTTTTTAAATTATCAAATGACATGGATCTATCGAAAAAATGTTAGGCCCGTATTTGCACCATAAATATCGTTAAAAGTATTGAATTGATAATTAATTTCTAAACACTATTCAAAAAATTGTAATGCTTTATTTCAGCGGTTTTATTTTTATTTGTTCTTAGATATGTTTGATATATGTTAAAATTAGGCTCCCTGTTTTGTATTTGTGAAATGTTCTGATGGTAGTTTATTGGTTCTTTGTGTAAGTTTCTTGTGGGTTGGATTCTCTGTGGTTTGTTTGTAAATGTTTCTTCTGGTCTTGCTGTTTTTGTTCATCACTGCGAATACTTTGTCCTTTAAAGCCTACGCAGTTTCTTAGTGTGCTGATGAGTTGGGAAGTTCGTTCCAAATTTAAATCGTTTATTGGGAGGTAAACATTCTTGGTCTTCTGCGCTGGCAAAGGACTTTTTTGTTCTTTTCCTGTGTTTTCTGAGTCTTCTTATGATGACCTAGTTGTTGATAATTGTTACCTTATGACCCGATATATGTGTTGTGAATATAGCGGGGATAGTTTGTTTGCTCGCTCTGTATTATCCAGCTTTAATCTCACATAATCATCATGTTCGAGGGGTTGGTTCATTTCTTTGTGATCAGTGGTGTTTCTTTTTTTTATGTGTTATGCCTCTTAATTCGATTATGTATCTATGTATTAGCAAATGTCTTATTCTTCTTGTAATTTATGGTATCTTATGCGAATGGTGTGAAGCTTGCGTGTGGTTAAACTATTTCACAGGGATGTTTAGTTCAACGTCTTTATTTATCTCTGTGTTGATTAGATGACATGATATCCTATCGCGTATTAAACTTTTAGTTCGTTATCAAAATTAGGTGTATGAGTCGTAGATATTTCTGTCTTTCTTTTACGGCCAGTTCAGCCAGTGTGTTCGATCGGTAATTCCTTAACGGGGGTTATCTGTCTGATTAAAATGAAGGCCTTAGAGGCATTAAAAATGCTCCAAATTTGATACGGGTGATAAATAAGTGTACTAAGAACCCAATCATCAAAAAAAATTCGAAATTTTCGCATTCTTTCGATTATTTTTCAAGTATTTTTTAAAAGATGAAGTTAAAAAATAACGTTTGCTCAAATTTGACCACTACACTTCAAAATATCGATTTGCTGACGTTAAGCCAACTTTCTCATCAGTGTTTCACTGGCTTTCTTTGAGCCTTACTTTCGAAAATCGAAGCACTTTTTTTTCGGAAATTTTTTGGAAAATGACCAAAAAATCATTATTTCGAGTTCTAGGCTCGAAATTGCAAAAAAAGCGCTCGAGAGACTTTTTACAATTTTCTAAGAATACTTGATAAAAATTTGTGCCATTTTGCAAATATATCCTCGGAGGAGATAGATTTTGAAGTCTGAAATTGCGAAAATCGATCGGTTATTGGCGTTCTAGGAATTGTTCAGTCGCCGGATCAAAAAAGAACTCGAAGGAAAGATTGGCATACTCCGTACGTGATCTGTGAAAATTTGAGCTTGCATTTGATATTACGTCTGGGAGGAGATAGTTTTTGCAGTTTGGAAAAGTTCACCTTGTTACGATACTGTACCTATTGGTTGTAATGGTCAAAAATAATTTGATGTACTTTTTTGCAAGATTAAGGAGATAGATCTACAAATTAAGCATTTTTCGGTTTTCTCATAAGCTTTTAGTTTTCAGAATATTCACCGTGAATATGTCAAATTATCCAGATTATACCCCCTTAAGAGCTGAATTCTGATGTATGCATTAGTTCTGCCATGTTTTCGACTACTTTTGTGTTGAATTGATTGTCAAGCTTCATCGTTGAATGGCTTTTCTGTATCGTAGCAGGTAGGTAATTATTGTTATAGCAATTTTTTCTGCCTTTAGCCTATCAGCGCTATGCAAACGTGTATTGTGAGTGAGCAAATGTATATATCAGTATTTCATTGACAAAGTTGTGGATGATGGCG
>SCLH01000973.1:2157-19207 GCA_004367855.1 Oikopleura vanhoeffeni | reverse complement strand
GATGATGGTACACCTAATTTATTTCCTCTTTGAAAATACCATCTTAATAATATATAAAATATATACGAATTAAAAAAAATAAATATTTTTTTACTCTTTTTTTAATTGTGAATTCTCCAAGTTCTGAAAATTTATCTACCGTTTTTAAGGTGATAAACTTTCAAAGTGCTTACAAGTTTCATTTTTAAACAGGAAATAATACCGAGCTGCAGATACAGGGACTAAATCTCAACACTAATTTCATTCACGTTAATAACTCCATTGTCAATACTAACTGACACACATGAGCTTTTCGGCAACCGCTTACAGTTTTAAACCGAGGAAGTCCATAATAATTGGTTAGGTTATTTTACAAAATATATAAAATGAACAAAAATCTAGTATTCATGATTTTGAGACTAAATTATATATTTTTTCTATCAAGATAGTTTATTTTGACGTTCGGCTAAACAGCCGTTACAGGTATGAGAAGGAGTGCACAGAATTCGAAAGTTGATTTATTTTATTGAAAAATACATGGCAACAAAAAATCGAAAAAATACTACCGAAATGTATATTCTTGCATTAATATCTCATGTTTTTCAGTCGATCCTGAAAGTGTAATTTGACACCCTCCGGGGTGTCACATGTCAAAATAATTATGCCAAATTTTTCTCTTTAAAAACTACCCTATGTATATTTTAACATACACATCTTATGTACTTCAGCCGATCCTAAAAATGTAATTTGACACCCTCCGAGGTGTCACATGTCAAAATAATTAATGCCAAACATTTCTCTTAAAAAACTACCCCGAAATGTATATTTATCATATAAACACTTGTATATTCAAGGCAATCCTAAAAAGTGTAATTGGACACCCTCCGAGGTGTCACATGTCAAAATAATTAATGCCAAACAATTTCTCTTTAAAAGTACCCCGAAATGTATATTATCATATAAACACCTTGTATATTAAAGGCGATCCTAAAAAGTGTAATTTGACACCCTCCGAGGTGTCACATGTCACAATAATAATATGCCAAAATTTTATCTTGAAAAACTACCCCGAAATGCATCATCTCATATAAATATGTTTGATTCTCTTGAGAAAAATTCATTACCGATTGTAACATTAATTACCGGTTGACCAGGTTGAAAACGAAAAATTTGTATGCCACAAATATACTTGGCTACACATAACAGAAACCGTTTGTTGATATCTGCTATGGTCTTCGAGAAAAACGACTGAGAAGGGTGGTGTTAGTTAAAAAAAAAGCTACCTAAAAGTTTTTCATCAAGAGCCCATATCCGCGGATTCCGTATCTGTCAAAATGCACCGAGGCCCTTAAGCGGCACCACGGTAGGTAACTACAAAGTTAATTTTCCCTTATCGAAAGCGGGCGTTAATTCACGTGAGAACCTCGACTAAAAAATAAGTTAAAAAATAATTTGGGTACATTATAGTGCGAAAAAAATCGAGTTGACGCAACACGTTATTTATTTAATTTACGTTTTTGGAATACACAGAGAAATCTAGATGTGAGAATAATCATGAAAGTTGCCATTGCTACACAGAAAAAAATCAATCTATTCTCAGCCCAAAAAGTAAAAGTATTTTGACGTTTTCAAGGTCACGAAAAATAATTTTTGGTAGTCGATGTGCCCCGAGGGGTTATGTTGGGATAGCCAATAGCTGTAACTTCTTGTCAACCTACTGGATACACGTGATAGCTGCCATGTTTCAAAAAGCTGACCATTGGAACGCTTGCCAATCAATTCCTCTCTTTCGAAAATAAATCGAGCTTACAACTTGATAGTAATGACGAAGAAAAACAAAATTCACTCAATTTAGACGGTTATCTACTGTATAAATATGTTGACAATTTTTTTCCGGAATTTTGCGGCTCTGGTTTCTGATTTTTGACAAAGAAACAAATTGTTACTTTTGGTAAAATATCTTGTATATTAACGTTTACAGAGTCAAATATCAGTTTTATATTCCAAGTTGACATATATTCTTGTATATTTTGTAGATTTTTTGGATTTCGTTTATTTGGTTTATTTTTAAAGCTTTTTTCTCCGCAAGGTTCCGGAAACTGATGATTTAACTGTTTTACATTAATGTTTTCTAACATATCGATGTCTCAATTTTTTGATGTGAACATTTTGTTCTGTTTAAGTTTTCGTCATTTTTCATTTAAATTAATTTTCGGCACCCATGAAAATTTAAAACACCAAATAATTGTGATTTCGAATTTAATTTTTTTCTAAATTACCTCATTTTGAAAAACTCATTTAGTCGTTTTAATATAAAATATCAGAGTGCGTAAATATCTGAAAAAACAATAAAATATTAAAAATTGTTTAAGATCTTAAAAAAAATCATAAAGAAACTGTTATAATGTTTTATCAAGTATTTTACCGGAGTGTACGACAACAGTTTTATATCAGCGTGTGCAAATTTCTGACAAACGGGCTCGATAATATATTACACGCTTAAAAAAACGTCTAATCCTAGAAAAATTATACAATGTTTAGTCAGAGGTTAGAAGGTTTTCCCGAGTTGTATGACACTGTTGTATGTATTATAGCGAAAGGTGTATGCAGTCTATGTATACAATATAAGTGATTAAAAAGTTTTTTAGATTTAAATTATTTTTTTTGACGAAATTCCCTGTTATCTTATGAAAACTTAAATTTCCCTTTGTTTAAATTTTCTTAAGTTCAAAACACAGTTACAACCTGTACACAAAATTGTTTGGCCCCTCATCAAGTCTCTATGAGCAATAAACTAACTTGTTTTACTGTCATCGTGCAGTATAAATTAAGTTTCACAAAAAAATTAAATAAATACAATTGAATAGTGGTTGTTTCATCATATATGTTGTTTCGGTTTCCACTGGAACGTAATTGAATCCAGGGAAGGGCATCCGAGCAGAATTTGCTGATCGGATCGCACATTTGGAACTACCTAATTTAAACTTGTGATGGAGTTGTGACTTACGTTTTTTCTAAAATATATTTTTAGTTAGGTCGTTTTTTGTTCGGTAGGCCCATTGTGATTTCGACTGGGAGAACTAGACAAGATAGCGACAAATCGTTTTCTGCACGTGAAACCTTGGAAAAAAATATGCGGTAGAAATTTTTTTTGGCTTCCTAGGTCGATCACGTGACCGTAAATCAGTCATCGAAATTGCTCAAAATGACCGAAAAANGATGATGGTACACCTAATTTATTTCCTTTTGGAAAACCATCTTAATAATATAAAAATATAATACGAAATTAAAAAAAATAAATATTTTTTTACCTCTTTTTTAATTCGTGAATTCTCCAAGTTCTTTGAAAATTTATCTACCGTTTTTAGGTGATAAACTTTCAAAGTGCTTACAAGTTTCATTTTTAAACAGGAAATAATACCGAGCTGCAGATACAGGGACTAAATCTCAAACTAATTTCATTCACGTTAATAACTCCATTGTCAATACTAACTGACACACATGAGCTTTTCGGCAACCGCTTACAGTTTTAAACCGAGGAAGTCCTTAATAATTGGTTAGGTTATTTTACAAAATATATAAAAATGAACAAAAATCTAGTATTCAGTGATTTTGAGACATAAATTATATATTTTTTCTATCAAAGATAGTTTTTTTGACGTTCGGCTAAACAGCCGTTACAGGTATGAGAAGGAGTGCACAGAATTCGAAAGTTGATTTATTTTATTGAAAAATACTATTGCAACAAAAAATCGAAAAAAATATCCGAAATGTATATTCTTGCATTAATATCTCATGTTTTTCAGTCGATCCTGAAAGTGTAATTTGACACCCTCCGGGGTGTCACATGTCAAAATAATTATGCCAAATTTTTCTCTTTAAAAACTACCCTATGTATATTTTAACATACACATCTTATGTACTTCAGCCGATCCTAAAAATGTAATTTGACACCCTCCGAGGTGTCACATGTCAAAATAATTAATGCCAAACATTTCTCTTAAAAAACTACCCCGAAATGTATATTTATCATATAAACACTTGTATATTCAAGCAATCCTAAAAAGTGTAATTGGACACCCTCCGAGGTGTCACATGTCAAAATAATTTATGCCAAACAATTTCTCTTTAAAAGTACCCCGAAATGTATATTATCATATAAACACCTTGTATATTAAAGGCGATCCTAAAAAGTGTAATTTGACAACCCTCCGAGGTGTCACATGTCACAATAATAATATGCCAAAATTTTATCTTGAAAAACTACCCCGAAATGCATCATCTCATATAAATATTGTTTGATTCTCTTGAGAAAAATTCATTACCGATTGTAACATTAATTACCCGGTTGACCAGGTTGAAAACGAAAAATTTGTATGCCACAAATATAGCTTGGCTACACATAACAGAAAACCGTTTGTTGATATCTGCTATGGTCTTCGAGAAAAACGACTGAGAAGGGTGGTGTTAGTTAAAAAAAAAGCTACCTAAAAGTTTTTCATCAAGAGCCCATATCCGCGAATTCCGTATCTGTCAAAATGCACCGAGGCCCTTAAGCGGCACCACGGTAGGTAACTACAAAGTTAATTTTCCCTTATCGAAAGCGGGCGTTAATTCACGTGAGAACCATCGACTAAAAAATAAGTTAAAAAATTTTGGTACATTATAGTGCGAAAAAAATCGAGTTGACGCAACACGTTATTTATTTAATTTTACGTTTTTGGAAACACAGAGAAATCTAGAGTGAGAATAATCATGAAAAGTTGCCATGCTACACAGAAAAATAATCAAGTCATTCTCAGCCCAAAAAGTAAAAGTATTTTGACGTTTTCATAGGTCACGAAAAATAATTTTTGGTAGTCGATGTGCCCCGAGGGGTTATGTTTGGGATAGCCAATAGCTGTAACTTCTTGTCAACCTACTGGATACACGTGATAGCTGCCATGTTTCAAAAAGCTGACCATTGGAACGCTTGCCAATCAATTCCTCTCTTTCGAAAATAAATCGAGCTTACAACTTGATAGTAATGACGAAGAAAAACAAAATTCACTCAATTTAGACGGTTATCTACTGTATAAATATGTTGACAATTTTTTTCCGGAATTTTGCGGCTCTGGTTTCTGATTTTTGACAAAGAAACAAATTGTTACTTTTGGTAAAATATCTTGTATATTAACGTTTACAGAGTCAAATATCAGTTTTATATTCCAAGTTGACATATATTCTTGTATATTTTGTAGATTTTTTGGATTTCGTTTATTTGGTTTATTTTTAAAGCTTTTTTCTCCGCAAGGTTCCGGAAACTGATGATTTAACTGTTTTACATTAATGTTTTCTAACATATCGATGTCTCAATTTTTTGATGTGAACATTTTGTTCTGTTTAAGTTTTCGTCATTTTTCATTTAAATTAATTTTCGGCACCCATGAAAATTTAAAACACCAAATAATTGTGATTTCGAATTTAATTTTTTTCTAAATTACCTCATTTTGAAAAACTCATTTAGTCGTTTTAATATAAAATATCAGAGTGCGTAAATATCTGAAAAAACAATAAAATATTAAAAATTGTTTAAGATCTTAAAAAAAATCATAAAGAAACTGTTATAATGTTTTATCAAGTATTTTACCGGAGTGTACGACAACAGTTTTATATCAGCGTGTGCAAATTTCTGACAAACGGGCTCGATAATATATTACACGCTTAAAAAAACGTCTAATCCTAGAAAAATTATACAATGTTTAGTCAGAGGTTAGAAGGTTTTCCCGAGTTGTATGACACTGTTGTATGTATTATAGCGAAAGGTGTATGCAGTCTATGTATACAATATAAGTGATTAAAAAGTTTTTTAGATTTAAATTATTTTTTTTGACGAAATTCCCTGTTATCTTATGAAAACTTAAATTTCCCTTTGTTTAAATTTTCTTAAGTTCAAAACACAGTTACAACCTGTACACAAAATTGTTTGGCCCCTCATCAAGTCTCTATGAGCAATAAACTAACTTGTTTTACTGTCATCGTGCAGTATAAATTAAGTTTCACAAAAAAATTAAATAAATACAATTGAATAGTGGTTGTTTCATCATATATGTTGTTTCGGTTTCCACTGGAACGTAATTGAATCCAGGAAGGGCATCCGAGCAGAATTTGCTGATCGGATCGCACATTTGGAACTACCTAATTTAAACTTGTGATGGAGTTGTGACTTACGTTTTTTTCTAAAATATATTTTTAGTTAGGTCGTTTTTTGTTCGGTAGGCCCATTGTGATTTCGACTGGGAGAACTAGACAAGATAGCGACAATCGTTTTCTGCACGTGAAACCTTGGAAAAAAATATGCGGTAGAAATTTTTTTTGGCTTCCTAGGTCGATCACGTGACCGTAAATCAGTCATCGAAATTGCTCAAAAAATGACCGAAAAAAAACGTTTTTTCGCGAATTACCGGTGACCGTGAATCACCGGAAAAAAAGAATTCCTGCGTTCCAAATTCGGTTAAATTCAGATGCAAAAAACCGTTTGTCGCTATCTAGTCTAGTTCTCTCAGAACAGATACCTTAGGTGGGCTTACCGATAAAAAAGCGACCTTAGGTAAAATAATTTTTATATGCTGAATGTTTTTAATTATAACTGCATGCTTTCAAAGGATGAAGTTGCCGATATACTGCGGTATGCTATGAGGTGCATTCGAAAGTGACGAGACGGCGGAAATCACTGAAAAGGTTAAAAAGCAGGAGACTTAATTGACAATAAGCTTGAGAAAGTAAAAATAAATATCAGACATGATGTGAGTGACGGCTAGCTGATAAAGTCGTCATGATGACATTCCGTCATTTTATTAACAAGATTATTATCAATTATAAACCAGTTTCGTCATGATCATGACTTTAGTATCAACTGATAATTTTGGGCGATTGAAAAACAATTCGAAAAGGTTGGTATTGCATTAGATATTTTGACGATAAATTTAGTCTTCGAACTCAATCGGAGTAATAAAATAACCCGATTACAGTAGTACTTTAATAGGACAGGCGTCCCACGTACAATTTTGCGATAGGACCTTTAGCAGTTGATCAGGAATCGGCCAAAACACCGGTAAATTGAAATTTAAAATGGTCTGGTGATACAGAATATTGCCAAAACTATTCTCTTGAAAAGCTATCCAATCTATTCCAGGTATATATTTGTAGATAAATTAATGACCGAATTTCTCATGTTAAGGTCATAATTGTTTCGTCTCGGGTGGGCTACCTTTCATGAACAAATACCAGTTTATGCTTTGGTTTTAGTTGCCGAAAAAACTAATTCCCGGGCCCCGAGCGCCCGAGGAACGTCGAGTTATTTGCATTAGTTTTTAACGAGGTCATGCCACGTTATATACAGTAATTACTCCAAAAAAGTTATCTCTCGGTTACACCCATTTGGGTGGGTTTTTGCCGAATTTCGGCTGTTTTGTCCTTATGAACAGTGATATGAAAATAACCTATTTTTCAATATCCAATCTTTCATTTTAAAATGTTTCATAATCAAACAATTTATTTTTTCAATTATTTAGCTTTTATAAGTTGATGTACAAATAAATAAGATAAATTCAGTTATTTTGAATACAGTTTTCATTTAAATGAAAGTAATCTAACAACAAAAATACATTTAGTTAACGATATAAAGCGGAGTTTCTGTATTTCTTTGTATTCGATGAAACAAGTGTCAGCACGCTCGCAACTTTGTGTCTGGCAAGCAACTTTTAAAAGTTATCATAAATTTCTAATCAAAGAAAATAATAATGTTTCAAGGTGGAGTACCTGTATATGATATGTTTTATATCTAATAAGAACGCTCACTCTGCAAACTTTTTTAGCGAAAGCCTACAGTGATCTAAACAGAAAGCGTCCGGTAGATACGGTATCTAAGCTATCCCTCTTTTGGTTCGTTCAACTTAATTTTCACTTCGGAGTTTCGGAACTCATTTATTGTAGGTACAGTCCCTGACCCCTTAAAGCGCTTCAGTTTTTCAAATCTGTCGCTTTAAGGGGTCAGAGGGGATTAAAGGCGCTTTAAGGGGGGTGTCGCTGATTTGGGCCTCTTCCAAGGTCATTTCCGCCAAACTAGCAAAGGTGATATTCCAAAAACATTTGTAACTAACAGAACCAACCTTCGCGGTAATTTTAAACTTAACAGTAATCTGATACAATCCACCTCGCTTTTAAAAAGCTTCCTAAAAAGACACGCAGTTAGTGCCTACTCTTTCAATTTTCATCATTTTTTATTATTTTTTGTGTGTCAGGCTCCGGAGAAGCCTTAGGTCACTTTTTTTTCGGTTGCTCCACCTAAGGGGTATCTGTTCTGAGAGAACAGACTAGATAGCGACAAACGGTTTTTGCATCTTAATCTTAAGGTAACTTTTTTTAAGCACCACCCCCTCTCAAAATCAAACCGTTAATTACCAGTGTTTTTCAGTGATACCGGTCGGAGTCAGAAATCGAAAATTTCTCTTTCGGTTAAAATTTTCTGGGCTATCAGAAACAAAAAACCGTTTCTCGATATCACCTACCGTTTGGTTTTGAGAGGGGTGGTGCTTTAAAAAAAAGTTACCTAGCCGAATTTGGAATGCAGGATTTTTTTCTTTTTCTCTGATGATTACCGGTTCACCGGAAATTCGCAAAAAACCGGTTTTTTCGGTCATTTTGAGCAATTTTGATGACTGATTTCCGGTCACGTGATCAACCTAGGAAGTCAAAAAAATTTTCTACCGTATATTTTTTTCCAAGNAAAAAATGCGAAATTTTCGAATTTTTTTTTGATGATTGGGTTCTTAGTTCACTTAATTATCACCCCGTATCAATTTGGAGCATTTTTAATGCCTCTAAGGCCTTCATTTAATCAGACAGATATACCCCCTTAATAGTATTTCTTTTTTATCGGGTTAACCAGTGTCTATAGCGAATTTAGATTTAATTTTTAGCGCTCTAGTTTCCTCTATTGGTGATTTAGAGCCAACTAGGTCTAAGCGGAAAAAAACGGAATTTCGAAAACTATCCGATTGGCCAATAACCACAGTACTTCAGTTTTATATAAGTAAATATGTTGACCAATTAAAGTCATGAGATTTGACCGTTTAATGAATAAAACTGTTTTTCTAGGAAACAAATAAATCAATTAGATGACAAAGAACGAGTTGCTGCTGCATTAGAAAATGATAATTTGATTCGAGTTGTTAATCAAGCATTGCGAAAATCAGTCGAAGAAGAAAAATAGATAATTTGTCAGAAATTAATCCCAGCTAGAGCCTGTCTTCTGAAAACTGCTTAATGGCGTTTTAAACTAAATTTACCCGATATTTTCCCACTTCTGAAAATAAATTCTGTTCCGGTGCTACATTAGGGTTGGCAGTAAAACGCCAAATAAGGGAAATGATCATTTTAATTGTTAACAGTAGTGCCTTTAACGGACCCGTAGGACGCATTTTTTTTTAAATTTGTCACGGTGACTTTTTAAGGACGCATAAGTTATGCGGCATAAGTTATGCCGCATAACCTCTGAAAGAGAGTTTTATTTTAGATATGTGTTCCTTTCGTTTTCAAGATTTTTTTAAAATAAATACAAAAATGGTAGGTTATCTCCTGATAAGCTAAAAAAACTGAAATATTAGGGTTTTATACTATTATAATAATGTGATGTGTACGTGAGATGAGGAGACAGTCGAGATTTCCCTTCAAAAAACCTTCTCGAAGGTTCGATTTTGGTAACCAGGATCCAAAAAATATTATCAGGGTAGTATTAAAAATTGTTTTTTGAAGTTCGCTATAAGGACGAACTATTTCGACGGTCGGTTTCCAGGTGCTTTATAAGGACGCAAAAGCTAAATCGGATCATCCTACTAAAAGCACTCTTCACTGTAGTGAAATTTATTTTTAGAGTTGCATAAAACTCGCACATTTTAATTTAAAACAATTGCATGCTTAAAATACCTTAATCATTTTAGAGTCTCGTTTGTCACTAATTTGACATCAATAGCCAAAGCTTACAATTTTTCTCATAAAATTCGAGTTCAAATAAAAAAAGGGCGAATGTATATTTTGAGTGGCGGGGTTTTTTCAGGGCAACCCGCAATCGGAGCGAATTGTTTCGAAAAGGTCCATACAATTCAAAAAATATTTCAATTGTATGCCCCAGAGTCCAATGAGTTGTACCCAGTGATAGACGTTTGTCTGGTAGAGGGTCTTCTTCACGGCATTTTCGTTAGCCGTGAAGCAACACCCCAGTTGCTTTCTTCTCACGCATTTTTCGTTGCGTGGAGAAAAACCCAGTTTTCTTCAACGCCATTTCGTTGCGTGAAGAAAAAACCCCAGTTTTCCTTCACGCATTTTAAAACTTTCCTAGATAAAAAATATTTCGATTGAGATGTTTTATTTTATGTCCGTTATCATATATATAAAATCAGTGAAAATTAGATTTGTTCAGAAAACTGCAGCACAACAACCCTTCATTTCACCTCCAACACCAGGCTTCGGCACCACTAGCTAGTCCTTTCCCAACAAAACCGCTTTGCATAGGTTTTCTTCAGTGCACCGGGCACGAGTTTACCTAACCCTTTCAAGATTTGATTGTATTTTGTGTGATATGATGGATATTGTGTACACTAGAGCGTTGAAAATTTTATGTCGGAAAAAAACCTAGTGTGTACAAGGCAAACCTACCCTAACCCTAAATTTACCCCGTATAGCATTTAATTCACAATTAACACAGTTAAAATTCTATAAAATCAATAATGTTAGTTGCCAAAATTTTCCGAAATGGTGAAGAAAAAAATCAAAAACGCATTGTTTCTTCTTACGCGTGTGAAGGAACAAAACTCAAAAACATAGCTAGTTTCTTCACGCACGTGAAGAAAATTCTCAAAAAACGTACGTTTTCTTCACGCTCGTGAAGAAAATTTCTCAAAAACATAGGTTTTCTTGTAAGCGCGTGAAGAAAAAACACAGGTTTTCTTCACGCACAATGCGTGAAGAAACGCCCGAGACCCGTTGTCTCGTAGCGATCGACTGGCCGGTTAACTGGTAATCAGCGAAAACACCGGTAAATTTCAGTTTATCGAGACCTGACCATAGTATACCTTTCAAAATATGGTTTTTGGGGTAAATTTTTAACAGAAAAATTTTGAGATTATTTGTTTTGAAACCAGACACCACCTGGTGGTGTAAAGAGCACTTTCTGAATTTCGGAGCTTGAATATCATATATCACCTAAAAATATACTTATCCGGGTAATTTTTTAATTACAAAACAAATTGTGGGTATCTTTTTATACAATATTAAATGTTTTCCATGCTAGAGGTACCTGTGCTTTGAAAACAACTGGTGGTCAACCTTATCTTTCGAGAATTTTGTAGTGAATAATGAATCTATCAATTCCCGACTTTTTATTGCCATCTGCTAAATTTTGTAAAAAAGATATTTTTTTAGAAAATTCTTCGTTTGTTGTATTGCGTAACCATCTTTAAAATTTGACCACATTTTCATAAATGTCTCTCCGTCCGCGGTTTGACCCGGTCCATCATGGTTTGGAAGCTTCGTTCAGACTGACACGGTTCAGCGTTTTGCTTGGAGCTGCATGCAGAGCACCAGCAGATTTAAATAATAAATTAACTCAAGTTATAGAGGTAAGATTTAAAGATTAAAAAAACATGTGACAAGAGAGATTTTTTAAATTTATGAGATAAAAAATTGATTTCTGTATCTTCACATGTTTTATCATATAGCCAAATATAAAAGTCCGCTCGAGATAAAGTTTGGTCCACCGCTGTTACACGTTGGGTCAAAATTGCAGCTAATTTCAACATAAATACTAGGAGAGATAGTTTTTCCACACAAAACGAATTTGACATTTATTTTTCATAAGCTGCTTAAATATACGTAGCCCGAAAAAAAATCAGGTTGCCATCACCGTTTGTTCTAAACCTTAACCTGAAAAATAGTCTAATCTAAGTTATAAACTACCTAAAGGATGATTATACAAAATGGCTTATCTGACTAGTATCCTAAAAACCCTGTATGCCTAATTTTTTATCGAGAAAGGTCAATTCCAGCAACCTATAAGTTATAGGCTATAACCCCTAAAATTAATAAATTATAGTATTGTTCTAAAACAGTATAATTCCTCTGAATTGAACAAATATAAATTAACAGGCGGAACTTTATTCTGCTTGATTTTATTTGCATATGCAAAATACTATAGTCTCTTTTTTAGCTAAAACCACAAGAAATATATTTCACGAATGCATTAAAAAATGTTATTTCGACGTTTCAGTTTATTCTATTTTCAAGAATGAGAAATAAATGAATTTAACAGGCAGAAAATTATTTTGGGTTTGAAAAAGTAATTTGACAAATTGATATTTTCAGAAAAAAATAGTTCGAAAATTTCAGAAAATATATGTCAAATACCCTGACAAATTTAAGCTTTTATTTTTCCACTGAAATTCTGCTCCATAGGGATAAAAATGAAATAGTACAAAGTAAGCGCCAAGTTGCAAGATTTGTTTCATAAACTTTAATAAATATTTGAAAATTGAGATATTCAATTTTTTGCGCGAATTACTATTTACCCCAAAGTCACACCCAATTAAATAAACTAATGATATACTTTTAATATAATAAATAATTTATTCTAATAATAATTTACTATAATCTATTATAAATTGTGTTGTATCTTATAACTTTCGGAACAATTATAAATAATGAGTCCAAGCTGTTATATGAACTGTACGGCGAAATTGAATGGTTTTGAATATTTTGTAACTTAATAAGATAAATATTTTTATATTGAACATTAATTAAGAAAAAAATATTTATTTTAGAAAATTAAATAAAAATTTTAATTCAGTTTTAAAATATAAATGAACCAAGTTTAATCAATCTCGAGAACAATTTAATTTTTTTTTATATTAATTGTATTTTATTGATACGTAAATAATGAGCCCAAACTGTCTTATAAAGTGTACCGCGAAATGAATTTGATTGCCCATTATTTGCAAATTTCAGCTGGCCCCACTGCCCATTTACAAATTTACCATCGTTTTGGGTGGATCTGGGTGGTTATTATATCAAATTAGTGGCAAATTTTGCGTGACTAATAAAACGCAGAAAAATCTTATATTTTTCAAATATATAGGTTTTCTTAAACATTTTAACTTTTGATTTTAACCTTCTTTTCAGCAAACCGCGCATCAAAACCAGCTCAGTGTTCCACAGACAATTTCTGGTAATTGTCAAATCACAAATTCTCGTTACGGTAGTTTATCCCTCCTCACAGCATCCGATGTCGTTTATCCACCAGTAGATGACCCATACGCAGTTGGAAAAGCGGCATGTGCCCATTGCCTTTCGCCACTGTATGCGTGTGGAGTGTCAGAGGTAAGAAATTAAAGATAGATTTTTTTAATACTTGGGGACGGCCAAAGAATCGATAATGATGCTCGACAATAAAAAATCCTCATTTTCAGATGAACATTCCATGAACGTATAACAGAAATAGCTGATAATAACCCCGTTTTTTCTTTGGTTAATGATTGCTCGGACTTTAGCTTCGCTTTCCGTGGAAAATATTTTCAAAAATTTAAATACAGTCCTTGATCCCTAACTGGTACACCCCGAAGTGGTATCAGCGCCCTAACTGGTATACTTTGTTTAGGTCGGTAGGTGTACCAGTAAGGGAGCACTGTAAAAAATATTTGAATTTAAAGAATAAGTCTTTTCTGTTGTACATTAATATCTATGCTTTATTCGGATACTATCTCAAATTCCAAATTAGTTTTTTAAATAAATAATATTTTTAATATAATATAGAAGACTAGTTCTTAGAGTTGGAACAGTTATTCAGATCATTCATTTATTGCAAACAGAGAAATTAACAATTTTATCGCGTTGGAAGCAAAAAGCTTAGAAAAAGAGTATTTTCTAATGACGGGCAAGAACACGTTTTTTGATAACCGGTAAATTACCTCAACCACAAGCTGATTTATTCGTTGAAGTTATTTTACTTTTTCTTATTTGAAATTATTAACTTTCCTACACATAATAAAAAAATATAAAGGTAATAAATGAAAAATTTAATTTTAGGTCGACTCCGTAAATTTATTGATAACATCTTCGACCAAATTGTCAGATAGAGAAAGGGACGTTATTCTACCGCAAATCGTCCTTGGATTTCAAGAATGCTGTTCAGAAGCAGGGGCAAATATGACTCAATCGCCCATAGGTAGGGACCGTCAGCTGGGGATTTCTCGATTTTCAAGTTGGTTTCAGCAGTTAATTATTTTTTGGTTATTATGAAATCGACCCTAACTTAGAATAATATGACTATTAAAAAATTTCAGACCACCAATAGCTTAACTTAAGTCCATTTTCCAGAAAAAAAAATTACCACCACAAAAATTATCTCTTTTTCAGATGAACATTTTAAATCAAATTATAACAGACATTGGTTGTAATAGCCCCCGTCTTTTCTGATTAATAATTCCTAGGCCCCTTTAGTTTAGGCTTGTAAAAGGGATGGGTTTTGCGTGGATTTTCCATCCTTTTTTCGCGTAGGTTTAAGCAAAAGATTGGAAAAAATTGGGGATAGAAAATCCGGTCGGGGATGCATCCCTTTCCAAGCCTGCTTTAGTTTAGCTCTCGGTAAAAATGTTTTGTTTAATTTCGAATTTCACTAAACAAATTTTAGTTTAATTTATATGACTGTGGTCTCTGTCTAAGCGGACACTACCTAAGGTAGTTTTTTTTTAGACGCGACAGATTGACTTTTCACCACAGACGAGCCGTATGAGATATCAAGAACAGTTTTTGCTTCAACTGGCAAACTAACAAACAGCTTAGGCAAAATTTTTCTTTTTTTAAATTTCCAAAAAAATTTTCAAAAAAATTTGCAAATTCGGAAAGATTTTTTAATGCCAGGAAAATGAACCCAATATGGTTTATCATAGAAAACTAGAAGAAATAACAAACTTCAAATGGCTGGAAGAAATTCGGTTTTGTTTTTCTGTTTCCGACATCCAGCACTGGAAAATTGATTGCAAGAAGAAAAAAAGAACATCGGTTTGCCTTGCAAGAATATTTATTTATTTACAATTCCAACAATGGATAGTCCTAAATTACCAAAAATTAATCACAGCTAAAAATTACACTAACGAAAGTATTTCAATATTTAATTATTACAATTTTTGCCCGCTTTATTCATGATTTCAATTTTTAGACCTAATCAATGTAATAATGAGCGCGCATTCAAGATCAGCATAAAATAGTGTTGCGGAAGTATGAACAGCAATTATTAAATTTTTACTAGTCTTAATCTTTCTATGATATCGAGAATTGATGTTATTGAAAAGAGAAAAAATGTCTGCTTACCGTTCGGGAGGTTATTTTTTTTGTTAACAATATGGACTGTTGGTTTATGAGTCTATAGGCCCTCTATAGGACAGTATGGCAGAAATCCTGGCACAGAACTACGCTGTTGGATTTTGGGCGTCCTCAATAAGGACAATATGGAAAAATTCAAAGGGTCTTTTTTTCAAATATACAAAAATTCACCTCTTTTTCGAAAAATATTGGTGAACGAGACGAAAAAAAGGTTCTTCCAAAAGTTTTGGACTTCATGTTTTGAAATAGGACTTTGGTGAAACACTCAACGGAAGAGCAAAAAAAAGAAAAAAGTCTTCCGTATTTTTTCTCAAATATTTTTTTTTTGTTAGAACTTGACCCGCCGACTTTGGCTTTGATTTCTTCAGCTCTTCACCGTTTTTTTAATTTTTTGGCATTTTTCAATAAGGACATATTGGCCCCAAAGCTAAGGACATATGGC
Source organism: Oikopleura vanhoeffeni (assembly GCA_004367855.1). Taxonomy (NCBI): domain Eukaryota; kingdom Metazoa; phylum Chordata; class Appendicularia; order Copelata; family Oikopleuridae; genus Oikopleura; species Oikopleura vanhoeffeni. Next base: position 3,375 of record SCLH01000973.1, on the reverse strand, counting down.
AATGCGCTGTCCTTATAGACGGCAAACCACAGTACATTTTTGCCTATATTTAACTATAGCAATGAATTCTCAAAAAAAATTCCCGTCAAATTAAGATGAATTAAAAACAATTTATTAGTCTATATGTAGAGAATTTCTATATTGTAGAGAATTTTTTTCTGGCAAATAATATAGGCATTATGTAATTTTCGGATACGTGGATATGAAGGTATACTTCAATGGAGAGAAAAAGCAGCAATTAGGTTTTATGCATTAAACGATTGGTTTTTAAATATTTTCTAGAAATTTATCAATTTTATACAATTCAAGGTTACGAACTACAATGTGCAATTGAAAACATAGATGTCCACTTAATTCTCACAAAATATATTTGAGTTTTAAAAAGGGCTTATTTCTCCCCAGCACATTGCTGGAAGCACCCACAATCCCCTTTAAGGGGGTTGTGGGTGTAGAATGTTGGGATTGCTGGGGAAATAGCCAGCTGGACTGGAAGGGTCGATAACGGGCAGATAACAATAAATGAGAAAAAAGTGGAGACTAAAACCTTCTCTATCAACTGTAATTATTTTTTTTTGATTCTGGTGAAGGGTGGCTCACTGGTGCCGCATTGAAAAACCGGTAAAAATATGTTCTCAATTCACAAAATTAGTTAATTCTCCGTCAATTTTGCTTTAAATTGAATCAAACAAAGATGTTGCGGAAAAGTACGACGTCTTCGAATAGTTTACACCCACAACCCCCTTAACAGATGATCAAAACTGGTGGGGTGTTCTAAAAAAATGCTAATTAAATATCACTTTTTCAGCCTTGAACCCATCCTGCTTTATAAGTGGTCAAGTGACTTCAATAACTGAACAAGGCGGCTGGATCAATTCCGATCAGGCTGTGACTGGTGATGTTTTGGTGTTGACAAAGCCACTGGGAACGCATGTAGCTTGCATGAGTCATGTTTGGATGGAACAGCATCAAGAAAAATGGAACAGGATTAAGCTCATTGTCACAGAAGAAGATGTCGAAAGAGGATACAGGGTAAGTCAAAATATATTTCCATGCCAATAGTCAAAATTTTCTCAGAAAAAAAGCCCCACTTTGTTTGAAATACTCAGAGAAAAAAAATGTCATGGAAAAGTATTATTTGTAATTCTAATAATTTTGGGGACATTCAGCAATTGCTCATCATGCCGGAAATGCATCATTCGGATGCAATTTTTTGTTATA
>SCLH01000972.1:157880-206882 GCA_004367855.1 Oikopleura vanhoeffeni | reverse complement strand
AACTCATTTTTGCAGCTAGCTTCACCCACGCAAATCCTGTGCACATCTTCACAATAGTTCGCCGTAAAGAATTAAGCCGTATAAAAATATCGCCTGTATCTTCGGATTAGGCCTGTATCATTGATTTTTGGTAATATTTAAGAATTTCGTCGTTATCTAAGAATTTTGCCTGTGATTTTTTAAAGATAGTCCGCATCTACATCTTATTTCATATCCCCTATTCACACTTTTGTTAATATGCCGGCCCTACTACTTAAAAACACACTATGTTTCCTAATCAGGGCCGGGATATTAACAAAAGTGTGAATAAGGGATATGGCGGATAGAAAGGGATAAAACGAGATGTAATGCATTCCTATCCGCCTCATCCCATTTTTCTAGGAATTTAATATGCATTCAATGGATAACATTAACGTTCGTGGATTCCGAAAATAAACCTTTATAAACGTTGTTTTTACTAATGATAAGTACAATGATTTTCAGATACCCTTAAGTTCCAACCTTTATGTTTGATAATTATAACATGCTGAAGAAAAATGTCAATCCGTTCGTTGTTTCCACAGACGGATTTGATGGATTTACTTGTATAGATCGTTATTACGATCTGTGTCGGATGATGAAAAACTCAAGTAAACAACCCGAGCAAAGATTAAGGGGGTAGCAGCGATGTGGCAGATTGGTACATTTTTTCGGAGTGATTTTTGTGAAAAAGAAAAAAAAATGTAAAAATTATACAATTTAATAATTTTTAATCTTTTAAAAAAAAGTGGTTCATTCTTGGGGCCAAACTTTTATTTTTTAAATTTCTCCCCAACATACTTAAGTAATCTGTAAAAATATGGAAAACCAGCTTTTCATTACAACTCCATTTCCAAACTTGACCCACTGGTGAGAATTTTTTTGAAGCGATATTCATAAACTCGAGCATTTCGGTGGTTTGCGCTAAATTACTGTGGGAGAATCATTATCCATAGGATGAAAAGAATTTGCCTTAATATGTTGAAAAGTATTTTTCAGTGTTGAAAAAAGAAAAAAACACTTTTTAGGAAAAAAAATTGACCTTCCAATTGGCGGTTTCAAGTATCAAAAAAATCCTCTCCTGGACCTTTTGAACAAAAAGTAAGCCTCTAACCACCCGAAATTTAATTAAGATTTTTTTTGAATTAAATAAAATTTTATAAATTTGGGGTGCCAAATGGCACCAACCGGTGTGCGGACAAGCAAGTGTTTTAAATTTTCATTTAGTAGGGCTCAGAAACCGGATATTCCGATTGACCCTTCCATCCCGTTGAAATTACGGAAATCAAATAGTACAGACAAATACACACAACTTTATTCCGGCCTGATTTTTAAGAGAATTCAAAAAAGCATATAAAAATTTTGGAGCTTGCATTTGCGGAAAAAGTTGTTTCATAATATTTTTCTAAAAACAGTCGGACTAAAAAAATGACAAATGAACATGTCATGATTTTTTAAACGCCCCAGTCCCTAAAATTAACATGAACATGCAAAAAGTTAAAGTGGCGATTTTTTTTAATTCATATGATCAGAGTTTCAGAAAAAAAAACAAAAAAATTTTTTGGGGTGAGAAAAATGGCCGTGAAATTTTAATAAGTTTGAATTTTTTTGAAATTTTACGAATTCAAAACATAAAAGTTCCGGGAGAACTCCAATCCCTTCTTAAATAGATAAAAAATATTTTAATGAAGCTGATAACATTATTCTGGTTCAGCTAACGATAATAAGCACACAAAAATAAATCAACTAACTATTTTCGTAAGTTAAATTGACGCCAGTATGCCACATCGCTGCTACCCCCTTAAGCCAGAAGGTTTCGTCATTTAAAAACATCCCAAAGAGACTTTACAAAAAGTTTATTCCAAATGAAAAATTTGGATTGAAAACTTCAATTTCCTTCTCTCTTATCGACCATGATTGTCCATCAGAGCAGGGGTCGGCACATCTGATTTTTTTTTGATCGGATGGGTGGCCTTCTCGAAAAATTAGTTCGGATCGGTGGCCTTTTCGAAAAAAGTGGATCTAATCGGTTTTTCGGAACCGATCCGATCCAATTGTGCCGACCCTTTCATCAGAGTGTGATTCTGATTGTCGAGACAAAATGATAGCTTTTAGATGTTATAACCATCAAAAATCAACAAATGTTATAAAAATTGGAATTGGTGGGCAAGGACAGGGTAGTTTTTGGTAAAAGTTTAAAATTCTTATTTCTTGTAAATTTTGATATTTATCATTGAACTGAACTCAAAATATGCTATGATGAATCGTCATTGATGATTACCTGATCACTAATTCAGCAATTTTGAAATATACAATGTATTTTTTCAATAACTAAAATTTTTTCTCTCTTTTGAAGATGTCATTCACAATACAAATGAGGGGATTTTTAGTATTGAGACTTAGTTCTTGTGTTTTACGGCGATGCATCGCATCAGCCCGTTATAGCATAAAGACGCTCGGTGCCGAAGCTGGATTGACCCGAAGGTACCGTGTTCTTAGACCGTGTGTACGAAGACTCGAATGTCTCACACTATTAGAAAGGTGCATCACTTTAGCTTGTTACGTAATAACACCCATCCTTATTGTTAAAATTTTTTTTATAAACTGTGACTATCAAAAAGAATAAATATGATCAAGTGTATTAAATAATAATATTGAATTTTTTTCTTTATAAGCTGATCCGAGAATAAGGTTGTGTTTATAAAGGCAAATGGCACGGGAAAATCGCAGCATTCAAGCATTTACCACTTCATTTGAAGTCGGAAGCCGCGGAATTTAATATACAAATAAGTCATCAAGTTCTTGCGTCGCAGACAAAAACAAAGCTTGAATTCGAATTGATGAAAGAAATGAGTCATCCACATATCTTGAAAGTTCTACATTGTTTCAGGGTTAGGATTTCTGAATTCCCTCTGAAAATTTGAGTTGGAAATCACCTTAAAATTGATTAATTTGTGTAAATGACAGTTAAAAATTGAATTTTTTCAGTATTATTTTGAATTTTCACATTTGATTCCGGCCCCTCTCTAGCAAAACTTCAAATGTATATTCAAACATATCAGTTCATACAGCCTTCAAGAAATGTTTATGAGTATATTTATGTTGATTTAAGAATATTATGTTTGAAATTTAGAGAGGAATTAGGTTGTGAAAAAAGTATTAATGTAAGGCGGAAAAATCAATTTTTGGGATCGGCCCAAAAAATTATACGATTGGTACTGGTTTTTACCAAACGTTCGTAAGCACATTAGAGTGGCCGCAGTCGACCAAGACCGATTTTGGAGGTCTCTGAAGGGCCCAAATGCCTTCTTACAGTTTTTTCGAAAAATGTCTTAAGATGACCTAAAAACGATTTTTAACGCATTATTTTTGTTTAATTGCCTTTTTATATTTAAAAATTTTAACTTTCAAAGCCAATTTTTTTATATAACGTAGTTCGGAATGTATTGCCAATAATCCAGCGAAAGAAAGAATGTTTAAAAAAACTCCCCATTTTTAGAAATTATTCCAGTCCATGATTTAGTACAGTCAAAAGATCCTCGACTTTGTGGAAACGGTATTAGCAACTATAGGCTTCAGAGATCCACATTTGGTGCTACAGGAGATTCCATGTTTTGGGGGTGTCAACAACGCCACGGCTTTAAGCATTTATGGGAAAGGTCAACATTTGAAATAAATCAAGATAGTCATTAAATAGAAATTTTTTAAAGATTGGTAAAGTCGTTCAAAAATGACTTTTGACCCTGGAACAGAAACTATAGTGCTAAATTGAGCCAGAAAACATACTTTTTAAAATTTTGAAGTCAATAAGGAGTATTAATTGGTAATCAAAATTGACATTTTGTACACTAACAAGAAAAAATTGAATGAATTTTCATAATTGATAACAAAATTTATTACAAAAATTTCAGCTGTTGAACATATCTTGGTGAAAACAGACAGCTTCATAGTACATTATTAAGTTGGCGCAGTAAATATATACAATCGTCTCGGCCTTTAGATACGGGAATTGAGACATAAGCTCCGGGAAGCGCTCCGCAGAATTTCAGTCGAGGGTCGGTAGGAGTCAATTCAGCTCCCGCTTTCTCCCTCACAAAGTTTTAAAAACCGTTTATGAATTTTGATAGTGTGCGATTTATACTTTTAACGCTCTTGATACGCAGCCAAAAATCGGTTTTGGGATGAAACTTCGATTTCACTGGATAAGTTTTGTTTCGGCTTCAATAGCGTCAATTTTTTCTTCGATCTGAAAACGCAAATAAAAATAAAATTTTAAAATATTCATGAAAATCAGTTTCGATCGTTAACACAAGTATGACATACTTTTTTCCTTTTTCTTCATGTTGACTTTGGGTAACTTGTTTATTTTTGAGGTGGGATCTTTTCTCTTGAGCACAAATTTTTGGCGTGGTTTTGAAAGCTGTTCTGACGAGTTCAAATCGATCTGTTTCTGGTATCCTCATGACATAAGGATACATATTAGTGGCCGAAGCAGCAGCCAAAAGTGTTCGATTTTTAATGTGGCTATTCGGAGCTGTTTTTGTAAAATAATCCACAATCGAAAAATACCGCTCGATGGCCTTTTTATGGTATGAAAATTAAATATCATTCTTGTTTTCTCGAAATATTATATCTGAGCATATTAAATAAGCACTTATCAATTGATGAACTTTCCATTTATCAATATCATTTTCAATCACGTTTTTTTTAAATGAGAATTTTCTGAGGCTTAAGTTGAGAACTTTCTGGGCGGGGGTTTCTAGGACTAATTTTGTTTTGTCTTATTATAAACAACACAGTGCGGACTACTAGTGTACTAAAACTACTGAAGCTTTGAAAGTTCTAGGATTGTTACAAAAAAATAATTTTGTGAGAAAATGACGATTTTTGCCATTTTCAACTACTCTGAATGCCCATTTTTCAACTTTTCCAAAAAACGAAAACTATGTTTTCTAATGTAACTGTACATCGCGATTCCATTTCCGGGGTCAAATCCAAGTTCTAGGCTGTTTTTTCTCGACCAATCAGGACTCGCCAAAAATTTTCAAGTTTGTCATAAAAAAATACGAAAAAAAAATCTCCGTAAAATTTCCTACAAAATGGCTATTTTCATTTTATCTGAATTTTAGTCTTTCCCAAAAATGGTCCCCACTGCGGCCACTCTAAAGCACATATTTTATGCCCTTTATATATATGTTTTATGATCCTTTTTAATCATTGATTAAATCAAGATCTTTAATTTTCGTGATGTGTTTCTCCAATTGATTAAAATCCTTGATAGACAACAAGTATTCGGCGTAAATGAAACCGTGATTGTTATGGAATACTGTCAATTTAATTTAGATCAACTTCCTCAAAATGAACGAAAATATAGTATGAAGATCTTCAAGAATGTTCTCTCTGGTTTAAAACACATAAAATTGTTTGATAAAATTCATGGTGATATCAAAGATTAGGACTGGCAATGTTTCATATACGTACACTGAATAACAGTGGTTTACCAGTTAAGTTTACACTCTATTAAAGTATTAAAAGATTAGTTTATTTAAGTTATAAAAATTTTACAATATCATACAGGTTGTATTTTAGATTTTGAAGCGCTTTGCCGTCTAACTGATTTTTACGTTGATTTTTACTTAAATATTAATAGGATTATTCAGTCAGACGGCAAAGCGCCTCAAAATCTAAAATACAACCTGTATAATCTTTATAAAAATAGGGACAAGTTTCAATTTCTATGCACAACAACGAAAGAAACATAATTATTTTTCATTAATAAATTTTCTTTTTATTATTGCGATCACGAATTATTTTCTGGACTCTGAAATGTAAAAAAAAATTCGAAGCTCGCATTTTCTAAACTGAAAAATAAGATCAAAAAATAATCTACACTGATATTTTTAGAATTATGACTTTTAAATGACCCAATCTATCATTATGTCCTATTCCTAGAACTTAAAGCGCATGATCAGCGAGTCCATCATTAGATTTTGAGTCAAAATTAACCACACAAGCTCAACTTTTCAATTAACTATTGATCTTCTGCGTAACAGAATTTTTTGTCAAATTTCATTAATTCAAAGGTTAGACCTTAAATAAAGGTGCAAACATTTTATTGCAAGGTGAGCCGGGAAACTTTACAGCTAAAATTGGAGATTTTGGAATGGTTTATAAAAAAGGTGGAACCCCAATTTATATGGCACCAGAAGGTTTAGCAAATCGTGAATTGGAAAAAACAGATATATATTCGCTCGGAATTACCATGCTTTTATTTTTGTTTGAAAGATCATTGGCTTTGAGATTATTATATCACCCTTATAAAGCAGATATACGACGCAGTGTACTAAATTCACGTTGGGCACTAAAACTAATCTTTGGCATGATTTCTGTCGATACTTCTGAACGATTAACTATTGCCAAAGTATCTTCTCTGATTTCTAAAAAAAAATATAATGGTAATAAGATAACTGACGAAGATTTGCAAAAAGCTGGCGAGAAAATTGATGATCTCAGCTTTGAAAATATACATATTGATAATATTCAAAGTCAGCTAGGAAAATCAGGGTGAGTTCCGAATTAAGCGTTTCATTTTATTCATAAAATTTCATATTTTTTACATTTGAAACTCATAAAATTTCTTCGTGAGTAATATTTCGTGCTACGCTATACTATGACACATCTCACTGTGAACTACAAATTGAGAAAATGGTTTATTTTTTAATAAATGTTTTAATTGAAACCGTTGATTTAAATTTTATTAGTTTTTTGCTTTAAAGCCATCGTCAGAAGTGTAAATAATAGCAAACAGGATTTGTGTTCAAAAATTCATTCATTTATTTTCACAATTAAGTAGAGATATTTAGCGCGAAAGTTTCTTGAAAAATATAAGGTTCAAATACTCGAGCTAAAGATTTTCCCGATTGAAACCTCGAATATTTCTAAGTTAAAGCATGCTATAGCATTGTCCGAAATGACATTGTTAATAACGATTTGTTATGCACATGTACGATTTTGAATGGTCAATTCAATTTTATTCAAAGGAAATGAAGGTTTTTCGAGAGTCGGTATAATTAAAGTTGTTTGAAAAACTTTCAATTTATCATCGAATATATCATTAAACTTTTTCAGATATTTTTGATCAAAAATCTGAGACTTTTAATCAGTTTCGTGCAGATTAATTATGTAGAATGTAGTACCATATTTAAATTTTGGTTAACATTTTGATGTTCAAATCAATCAATTATATTTTCGGAGATCTAGGAACTTCATCGAATCGAAAATGTCGATCACGAAAATAGACCTAAAAAGCTTATTATATATCTTTACGTTTTTCTACAGTTTTTTTATCTTAGTTTTTGCTGGTTAATATAATAATCACATATAAAAAATCTTGAATTGTGTACTGCCAAAAATTATTTTTATGTTTTTTTCTCTATTATAAAAATGGGTTGATGATAAATCGAAAACGTGATACCGTATTTATTTGAATTAAGTTATTCTGCATACGAGTTCAACTCAAAAACAACGAATGTCATTGATTTAACAACACAAATGTCTACTATGAGTTGCGACAGCAATGAAGCCGATTGGGCCTTCTGTTTGGCTGATATGATTCGAGTATCACTGAGAGTTTTCCTAGAAAATTATTTAGTAACAAATCAAAATTTGCTCCAAACTATTATATCTATGATTGACGACTCAAACGCTCATAAAATTCTCAGGACCGAATTGATGATGGTAGTTTTTCCGACAAAAATTCACTGCAGGACTACTGAAATTTCAATTGACGCTGTGGCAGACAGGGTATTTGACCAAAATGTTTTGATAATAATCTCAAATCTATTATTTATAGCTTGTTAATCCAACTGCATTACATCCTGAAGGTTTTTTGTTATTGAATTGGCTCACAAACATTTTGAATAAATTGCCATCGGAAGTTAAACTTGTGAAAAAAGTTATAAAATCTAAATCATCGTGGATGCCATTTGGAAAAGAAAATTTGTTTCAATTTCAAGCGACATAAAAAAACAATTTGTTTAAATGTATTTAATAAAATTTTTACAAAAATAACCTGCCTTATGTACTCATAGTTTTATCGCCAATTTTTGTTTCAATGGTCAACAAAAGATCAATTTGTTTACGTCGGTATTTGTACGAATCAGGTTATGCATTGCATCATTTATTAGATAAAATTTCCATATGCGAAGAAGATTTATTGACATAAAAAGGGCATTTTTTGAGGTTTTGAAATCAACACAAATCGAGCCAACTAAAAGGGGGTGTGGCCTACAACTTGTGGGTGTGAAAAATCCAGATTATTGCAAGAAAAATTAAATCGCTATAACTTAAAATCATCTACATACAAAAATCCCGACTAAAATGATATAGGCATTTCGAACGAAGTTTTTAGGTGAACTGATCGAGACGATCGCATAGTTTTATAAAAATGAATACGTTAAAAGCCAGAAAACTCAAACTGAAGAACTTCTCTACATCAAGCTTCCAAAAGGAATGCATCCTTTTCGATTTTCCATCCCTATCCTATTTGGGGGATAAAAAGGGGTGAGATGGCGGGATAAAATAACCCCTTTTTATCGCGTTCCGGAATAGGTTAGTTTTTTTTATCCCGTTCGTGTAAATACGAACAAAATATCAAGATACATACGAAAGTCGTAGATATTTACGAAATTCGTAGATAAGGGGAAAATATTGTGATACAAGCTCAATTCGTCTGAACTTCGATGACATTTTTACTGACGGTAAATATTAAATTGAGTTTAAATTTGTTAACTTTTTATTTATTGTCTATATTGAAAACTTGGGTAGGAGATACATTTTGGAGTGAGAATATCATCATTTTCAAAAGCTTGTTTTTGATTGGTCGGCAAATCAAAAGCTTTCGATATGCCTATTGAGAGCAAGATTTTTGGTGAGTATTCGAAGACAAGCACTTAAACGTTCTTGTCATTACATTAGTATATCATGGAATCGACCTGGCAACTATGGTGTAAAATGCGACCAGTACTCTCTTAATAAAAAAACATTCGATTAAAAACACTAACCGGAATCCTGGAAACAGATGTGTAGAGCTATATCGAAGAATCAGCCTAGAGTGTCATTTTTTATCTTGAGACGTACATCACTCTGAAGACCAGTGTCCAACCAATATCACCCGATTGGTCGAACTCAATTCAGGAATCCCGTTGATTGATTGGCCACTTTAATCAAATTAGATGACGCTCAAGATAAAAGTTGACACAGTGAGCAGATCTTCGATATACTTCCCTTTATCACACTATTGTTAATATTCTATATAGATGTGGGCTGAAAAAGAAGAAGAAAGCAGGCCTCATGAAGTGGCTAGAAAGGGGTCTAGGAAGTTATTAGAAATTTGGAACTCAACGTCAAACTCATCTATATTAGATTAATCAAAAGGTGATTAATGTGATATACGGTTGAACTTTCTATTTTCTGACTTGTTATTCAAATTTGAGAAAAAATGTAATAAATCGAAACCGCATCATTATTAATTATTATCAAAAAAGTTCACAATTTCAAAATGATAATATAATATACCCAGTATATAATCGACTCGGAAGATTTTTTTGGGGTAGTTTGCCGGATAACCAGTCTTATGTGGCTTGGGCGAGGAGGTCCATCCGGAGGCAGATACAATACCGGGATGATGGGAGCATAGTCTTTCATACCGCGCTGGTGCAGAAGAGACACAATCCCCGAGATATTTGTTATTATGATAAAAATCACCAGAATATGGGAAATAACATCGAATTGTCTCTCTTGCAGCATGTGCGGCATACTCTAACTCTTGGGCGCGAAATTCTTCTGGATCATCCTAAAAAAGTTGTTTTATTTTTTTAATAAAGAACATTTTTTAGGGTGAAAAATAAGAAAATATAAACTTTCACCGTATACGGTAGGCCATGTAATAAACAGAAAATCTCAAATTTTTTTTGATAGATAATTTTGGAAAAATGTTCAACTTTTATGAAGGAACATTTGGGATGTAAGATTTAATATAAAATTGTATATTTTTTTGTAAAAATGAAAATGCATCGAAAGGACCGTAGTGGTATTTCTTTAAACATAAAAAAACCAAAAATTCTTGATGAAAGGTCATGATTAAGGCATACTAAAACGATCATGTAATCATATTCTGAAATGAATTTTTTTGAATTAGTGGTACAATCATCACTTTTCTTATTTTGTTTTTTGAAAAATTAAAAAGATGTGTTTTATGGAAATACTTACCAAGGCGTGGTTTTCCAAAAGCACCCACCTGATCCGCTCTTTATCATGAAACTTCTCCTGGTGGCCATCTGAGTAGACGACCACTAGGGTTGACGTGGAGCGGTGTAAAACTCGACGAGGCATCGCATACCGTTCGCCGTCACTCATATTGTATATTTTTAAAATTAAATAAAATTGATTTCGAGAATGAAAATGAAATTGAATGTTGAAAATAAATAAAAAAAAAACAATTAAATTGTTGTTTTTAATAATAAATATAAATACAAAAAATTTCGAGAATAAATAGACAAAATAAAATTATTAATTAAAAATGAAAACTTCAGACTGTTATCGCCTATTAAAGTTTTCTTGGAAAAGTCTTCAATAATTTCCGACATCTATAAATTATAGACTATAATTAATAATAAGACCAGAAGTAAATTTTAAAAATTACCGCCAATTGAGAATTTCGGTTTAATTTTGATTGCTAATAAGGCTAATTAAGATTGTACCCGGTGTTTTATGAAAGTATCACTTGAAAATGAAAACTGCAGACTGTTACAGCCTATTTAACTTTTCTCGAAAAAGTCTGCTATATTTTCCAACATCTGTAATTGATAATTTGACTTTAATAAATAACCGCCTATTATGAATTTTTGTTAAATTTTCATTTTCGAAATTATAAAATATATATTAAATAAATAAAAGTCCTTTATCTCGCCGAATTAGGAACCTTACGGAGTGGGATCTTACGAACTTTGGTAACCGTAAGATCCCATTTTTGCTATTTTTTAGCGATATCACACCGAAGTGGGATCTTATGGACATTTGAAATAATTTGATCCCGGAGTGGGATCTTACGAACTTTGGTAACCGTAAGATCCCATTTTTTCTGTTTTTTAGCGATATCACACCGGAGTGGGATCTTACGTACCTTGAGATTTATTTGGGCCCGGGATCTTACGGACGACTCCCTAATCTTCATGATCTTCAAACAAAATAATTATTTGACTTTTCCAAATCTGACGTATCTCAGTGGGTGAGGGGGCAACTCGCAGTCAACAACAAAAAATTTTGACTGCGAGTCAAGCTATATTCAAGCTATGTATTGGAAAACTCGCAATCAAAAAAATGCTTTTCTATTCTGCTGTATTTTTGACTGCGAGTAGGAGATAAATCTTGCAGTCATCAAAGTTTTGTATGTTCTCGACCTTATGTATCCCGATAATCAATTTTTAAAATAAACTTAATCTTTCATAACATTTGAAGTAGTATCCCCTATTCACACTTTTGTTAATATCCCGGCCCTACTACTTAAAAACACACTACGTTTCCTAATCAGGGCCGGGATATTAACAAAAGTGTGTATAGGAGGTATAGCGTTCCGACGGGCCTTACCAGGAGCTGTTACGCGTAATTACGTTTTAATTTTTCAAAATGAAATTTTATTCTTGAAAAACATTATGAACAATTTTGCTATTCAGCAGGCCATGCTGAGGGCTGTAACCTGTTGAATTAGTCCTCACAAGTTAACTTTATTTTACCCTTTTTATCAGTTTGTCTACACAAAAGATTATTGTGTACACTATGTGATCCTAGACTTTCCCAACAAACAGTTTTGCATCGTTTTTTTATTTTACCTAATTCTAACCCTTGCAAGATAGGATTTTATTTAATGTATACAAACGCATATTGTGTACATTTAGGGCATGGCATTCCATGCAAAACTTTTTGTTAAATAGGGTTGGTGCAGGGAAAATGGGTAGTAAGTAATTCGTCGAAAAATAGGATATCTCGATTTTTCAAATATAAAAGACAATTTTAACTTGAAAATCGTCTTGGTCATCTTTTTCAGTAAAGCATTTAATCGCAAAAAGCGAATATTTCATGTTTTTATGCCGAAGATTATTAAAGCTGAGGCTAAAAAACTCACGTTTTATGAAAATAGTGCCTTTTTGGCAAAAACTTCTAGAATAAATTACTGAGAAATTATGTTTTGTATCTCACCATATTAAAATTTGGCACTGAATTTCAGTGACTGAAAACGATGAATCGAAAGAATTTTTACGAAAAAGTGTCTTTATATTTGAAAAGTTGAAATTTACGATTTTTCGACGAATTAAATTTTCTGCGAATTATTATCTACATACGTAGTAGATAGTATCTACCCAGAAAAAATAGGGTTCCTACAGTTTCTAAAATTTTGACTGCGATTTTTTTGTTTATTTTGACTACGAGTTATCGAGAAAACATTTGACTACAAGTTGCTCAGTGCACAGTCTGATGTTTTTTTAAATATACTTACGCTTATTTAGTGACATCGATTCAGACAATTTCGCAGATTCTCATCAAATCTCAAAACTTTCCCATATATATTAGCTCTAGGCAAGTATGGGGCAAAATTTCGCAATTCCAGATAATGTAATTTACCTGGAATAATTGCGGATTTTTAAGATAGTGACAAGCGGAGTTTGATAATATCGGAATCGGCGCAAACGATTAAAGAGCTACCTTAAAATTTTTCATAAGTTTTATTAAACTTAAAATTCTGGTTTAATGCGTCTCTTCAAATTTGTTGTACGAATGAAGCTGTTTACAAATTATCGTTGTTGCCTTTTCATTCCTTTTGCTTTCACTTATTATATCAAGGCGAAGTTGAAGAAGCGCTCGTCGAAGTCAAGAGATCAAAATAAATTCGAATTTTTTATTAACATGTATTAATTTAAAAGAAAATTGCCGAAATTTTTTTGAAGAAACGAATGTTCGCAAGAAAAATATTACTAGTATCAACAAAAAAATTTGAATTATTTGGATATGAAAAATCACCTTTCTGAAAAAAAATTAAAAAAGTGCGTAGGTTTTCGGCAAATGTCGGCCATATTGTTTTAAATATTTTTTATTCTGTAAATATGCTACATTTAGATGTCCTTTTTTTACGATTGTTTAATTTGAACTTGAAATTTATTAACCCTGAAAATTATTTAAGAATAAAAATCGAAACTTTGATCAATAATGGTCAATTATGTACATATAGCAGAAAGTAAAACGAATAGCACGCCTACGTTTTTCTACAAATTCGTAACTTTTTGCCTTACACGCCTACGCGTTTTTGTCAGTCGAATTCGTTTAGTTTGGACTTAGTAGTATTACAGGGGGAGGGCAATATCTCCGGCCCAATATTGCCGAATTTGCCAATGTCTGAAATTTTTTGGCAAAAAAATCCCCTTATAGGCCCCCAGTACAAAAGAAGTGCCCAATATTACCGAAATTGCCAATGTCCGAAATTTTTGGGCAAAAAACTTTCGGCAATATTTGGCCCCCTGTAAGAGATTATATCAATTTTATAATTTTTAAAGATAACGAAATTTATTTGCTTAATTATCTATTAACAGCCTCTTGCACAAGAATCTTGCATCTTGGAATATAATTGAAGATCACAGATTGCTCGACCAATCAGGAACGAGCCTCAAAATAGTCATTTTTTATCTTAAAAAGCCTACTCCTCCGTGACTCACGGACCGTGAGTTTTGAAGATATTAATATCATTTTTAAATTTAATTAGGCACAAAGTACGTACGCAGGTCTGTTTTTTCGTTAACAAAAATTTGTTATAAATTCGTCTCAGAATAATAAAAAACCTTTTTTGAGCAAATTTTAATGGTATCACGCAAAATTTTTTTGTTACATATTTAAAACGGATATGAATGAAAAGCTGATGAGTTCGCTCTACATTATAAAGGATTCTGAAAATTTATTTTGGAAATAGGAAATGATTTTGTTAGAAAAAAAGACATAATTGTCTTGTAAAAATGACACTAAAATGTTTTGTTTTGTTAAAAAGGGACATTATAATTATTTTTGAAAACCGTACATTAAAAGTTTCTTTAATGAAAAAAACATACATACTTTTGTGCATGCATGAATTTCTGTGCATATACAAGAAAAAACTGTGAGATAATGAACGAAATGCAATAAGAAAACGTTTGCAACCAATATCCCTTTATCACACTTTGGTTAGAAAATGCTGTTGGGAAGTTTTTCTATGCTTAAATATACTAGAAAAATCTCCCAACAGCATTTTCTAACCAAAGTGTGATAAAGGGATATGTACATACATATCCATAAACGTACACATATTTAATTTTTTTCGAATGTCTTTATTGCGGCGAATAATCAGAAAAAAATGANCGTGATCGTTTTTTGAACTTTGGTGTAATAGAAAAAAGTCTGAAAACTTTTAAAGATTCACTTCACTTTGTTCGAAAATGGATTTAAGTAATTTTTGAAAAAAACAGTACTACTTTCTTGGTCCCTTCAAAGGCTTTTGATTGATGGGTGATTTTAAATTTTTTTTTTCAAAAAATAAGTTACTGTAATACAGATAAAAATTTTCGAACAAAAAAAACGCACAATGGTCAATTATCCAAATAGTCGATCTATCACTTTGTAAATTGTCATTCTACATTGATTAAGGTCCCTAAATTGCGATTAAAGTCCATCTGCGTCACAAAAGTCCAGAGACACCTACGGGAGTTAGAAAATTTGAGTTCGAATTAGACTTTCGAATTCGACAAATTATTGAAATTTTTGAAAAAAAGTTCCAAACATATAAAAAAATGCCTTGTTTTTTGTTTAAATTCAGATTTCAAAATCTATCGCCTTCTAGAGCTTTCACGATTTCACTCAACTTAGTATGAACCACGGGAAACACTTTTTGATTGGAAGTTGATCAAAAGATTTTAGAAATGATGTCCAACTTGTTTTTTTCTAGAAGTGCGAAAAACCGCCTAATTTTCAAGATTTTTGCCTGATTCAAAAATCTATCTCCTCCTAGGTTACATTTTCAGAATGCAGTATAAAATTTGAGAAAAGATGGAGAAATATGTTTTGGTTAATATTGATGGAGCAGAATTTTTCCCAAATTTGTGTTGAATTCTAGAGCAATCGGCATTTTAGTAAACCGGAAAACTCGAAGATAAAAGTTATCGGATTCTAGTCGAAAGTCCACCCAAATGAAAGCTTGAGTTTCCACCCTGATCAAAAAAATCTGCCTAACAGCTTTTGATATTTTAGTTTTTCTGGTCGAAAGTGAGTTTAAATGTTTTCCAAAAAAATACTCAGAAAAATTCAAGAGATAAATTCACGTGCGAAGATTCAACAACATTTTTATTTTATTATTTGATTAATTTCACATGTTTCTAATTTTTTTTTACCGCTTACGTTTTTTAACCGCCCTAAGATTACCGTACTAGATCGCCGAGGGCGTTTCATAACCCACTGTGTTTTGATAAAGAGGCTGATCCAAGGAGGATGATCCAAAAGAGGATGATCCCAATGATGATGGCCAAAGAAAAAACGAGGAAGGAAGGGTCCTCTGGTCGTTTTCCAGTTTTCCAGTTCTTGGAAAGCTCAAACTGAGCACAAATATTAAATAATTTAAACCCACTTCATATTTATTGTTGCCACCAAACAAATAATTTCCTTATTTACACGAAAACCGGAAATGGTTGAATTCTGACCAATTTTATTAATATTCGCATTATTTACTTAATGTTGTGCTGAGTTGGAACTATCAAAAGTCAAAATCGATGAGTCGTTTCAAAGCGATTTAATGTAAAAATTTGCCGAAAAAGTGCAAAAAGCGACCAGAAGGCCCCGACTATTTCAGGACTTAATACAGGAATGTGCAAAAACACTAAAAAATGGCATCTCACCTAAGAAGTAAAAAAATCAGAAGATACTTAAGTGCGATAATGTCCGTAAGATTGGTTACATGTTTTTTCTGGAGCGATATATCCCTTTTATGACCTTTGATTAATCGAATAGATGTGGTTGAGGGAGCCAATCCTAACACTCCTAAAACCCCTTTAGCCACTCATGAGGCCGCTTTCTCTTCTTTTTCAGCCCACATCTATTTAGATTATCAACAAG
Source organism: Oikopleura vanhoeffeni (assembly GCA_004367855.1). Classification (NCBI taxonomy): domain Eukaryota; kingdom Metazoa; phylum Chordata; class Appendicularia; order Copelata; family Oikopleuridae; genus Oikopleura; species Oikopleura vanhoeffeni. Next base: position 190,685 of record SCLH01000972.1, on the reverse strand, counting down.
GTCATAAAGGGATATGAAAGAAAAAAATGTGAATTTTCTAATTTTTTTTCATATTTTTACAGTGTTCATTCTTTCGGAACGTTATATTTTGAAATTTATTAACATAACTTATTATATGCGGGAAAATATAAAAAAACACTTTTCACTGTACATCCATTTCCAACTAAACCCGACCACATAATTTTTTTTGAAAACGTATTTATAAACTTTAGACATTGTCGGGTGTTATTGCGCTAAAGGTTGTTTTAAATTCTGCCCACATAAAAAATTCCTTGATATCAAAGTTTTTTTTCCATGAAAATGGTCAAAAATGCCAAAAAGTAGAGAAAAACAACTTTTTTTGAGAAAAAAATTGACCTTGATTGCTTTTTTGAATTTAAAAATGGTTCTGGACTATCACAAAAAATGACGCCTATGAACACCCGCCAATTCATTGAGAATTTGTCACCACCTTAAAATTTTTAAAATTTTAGTGCCGGAATGGCACTTATCGAGTGTACAGCCGAGTTTTTACGAATACGGAGATATTAAATAATACTAACTTTTTATTTGTCCGTAAGTTCTTAATGACTCCAGTCTGCCGGTTTATGGCACCCCCTTGAATCACATAAGAATTCATTTTCAACAATTTTCGTAGGCACAAAATTACCGAATTAACTTATTCGGAAAATCGAAGTTAACTAAGTGCCAAAACTGTGGATCAGTTCTGCTTTAAAAGATTTTACTTCTTCGGGATACATAACAAATTGTTATTCATGACGGTCAGTTTATCATTGAGAGGTCAGAGACCTTTTTTTTCAACAAAAAAAACTTATTTTTTCATTATATTATTGAATAAATAGAACAATTTCTGCTTTTTTTGATCGATAGTACACCGTTTTTTGGAGACTTTATTAAAGATAAATAATAGTCTTTGAAACTTTGGTGAGTTTCTTTGAAACAACACCTGGTCCGGGAGCGATAGCATTCGTGATAGCCGGTAGTGTACGCCGCGCGAGTGTTAGGGTGGTCTGTGTCTAGGATGGTCTGTACAAAACGGCCTTCTTGAGATAATTGAGTGAATTAAGCTTGAGGTGATGTTGAAATAAACTTTTATGGCATAACATATTTTTGAGGAACAGGTAAAAAAAAAGTTAACTCAGATAATTTTTACAAAGGTTCGTTCTGAAATTGAAAACTACTTATAATGATAATGGTTATGAGAGAAAATACGTTAAAATTTTATCGTTATTTCTTCGTGGTTTTTAGTTTATCCAGATCATTCATGCAGCTGTTTAATAAGATTTTTATTCAGCCGAAATATCGAATCGTTTTTAGCTCACGGTTGATTTTTTGAAATTTAAATTTTAGGATTTTTTAGCATTTGCAGCTCTTGTTTTTGGCGGTAAATTTTGAAATTTTCATGTGAAGAAATTTTGACGTTCATTCTCTTTCGCTTTAATTTTTAATCGCCTTTTTAATCGAAAAATTTTTGCACTCAAGCTAAACTACCAATTTTTACCCGAGAATAACTCGAGGAAGGTTACCAGACTACCGATTATCACCAAACCATCTCCCCCTGATGATAAGGCCAAAATTGTTCTATTTTAAAAATACTAATCATTTTGGTGATTGCCTGCGCATCCCCAAAATGATTATTATTGTATAAAATAGTTTTAAGGATTATCAATTTCAAAAGCTTTTCCACTTAACAACGTTAACTTTTTGGAAATCTGACTGTATACAGGCAGGCATTAACGTCAAAGTTTTTTTTACCAACAAATTTCACGATATTGGCACATTCGGGCGATAGTTGCCCCCTTCCTTTGATACTGGGACCAATTATCGCAGGAACTTTTTGCAAAAAAGATATTGTTCCCCCCCTGTATTTAGCAACGGAAACTCATTTTTAAATTTGCCGATCGGTCAGGAAAGATCGAGTGCGAAGAAAGTGACCGGACCTGGTCGGAAAAACCTATCTCATCGGATCAGCTCTATTATGCAGCAGATATTTTGGGATACGACTATTTGTGATTTGAAACGAAGTTTTTCATCGAAATAAACACTCAATTTTACTTCAATTTTGGAATTATCACATCTAGTTCCGAAAATCCCACCGAGAATTTAATTAGCACGATACATCTGAGCTCGGGGCCTCACCTACGAGTCGGGGCATCAACCGAGTTTTGAACCTAGCTAAATCTTTGACGTCGAACTTTTCACGCAGCGGGAAATACTAAAATGCAAACAAACGATATCCCCACGCTTTTGTCGGTCTACTTTGAAAAAACGAATCATTCGAATTTTTTTATCTTTTCTGACATTATTAAAAAAAATTATTTTTTATTATAAAACCGAAATAGTGAAAAAAATTATGATTCAAGGTAAAGCTGATCAAAAAAGTTATTTTCGAATCAGCTTCTCAAATCCTTGAAAGTGTAGCCCTTTTTAATATGTTTTGCATCACAGTTTTTATCGGGGATTAACCCAAAAAAGGCTTTACACTTGAGGGAAAAAATGCTTGTCTGTAGGGTGAATGCTTGAATAATATTATTCACGTGGTTAACTTCAGCAATGAAATCGTATTAATCATTGTGAATTAATAAGCTATCCTCGTAAAAAGAGAAAATAAATTAATTTAAAGTGAGTATCAATTTTATATTTTGAGGGAAGAATGTGATATTTTGGTTTTAATTTGTTCAAAATTCGGAATTTTTAGAGTATATTTTCTTATATGCGCCGCCGTAATTCATCAATTAAACTTCTTCCATGAAAAATGCTTAGTCATGTCACCTCCGCGCCTCATTTGGCCTTTTCAGTTCAATCAATGAAAATTATTGCTGACTCATATTTTAAGAATCATCACAAAATCAGACCCCAACCTACAAATCTATATTGGGTAGGCCTCAACTCAGCTGTAGGACAATTTTGTTTTTCGTATTATAAACAACACAGTGCGACTTACTTGTACTTAAAACTACTGAAGCTTTGAAGTTCTAGGATGTTGTTACAAAAAAATTTTTTGTGAGAAAATGACGATTTTTTGCCATTTTCAACTACTCTGATGCCCATTTTTTTCACTTTTCCAAAAAACGAAAACTATGTTTTCTAATGTAACTGTACATCGCGATTCCATTTCCGGGGTCAAATCCAATTTCTAGGCTGTTTTTTCTCGACCAATTCAGGACTCGCCAAAAATTTTCAAGTTTGTCATCAAAAAAATACGAAAAAAAATCTCCGCTAAAATTTCCTACAAAATGGCTATTTTCATTTTATCTGAATTTTATATTCCCAAAAATGGTCCCCACTGCGGCCACTTCTAAGCACATATTTTAGCCCTTTATATATATGTTTATATCCTTTTTAATCATTGATTAATCAGATCTTTAAATTTTCGTGATGTTGTTTCTCCAATTGATTAAAATCCTTGATAGACAACAGTATTCGGCGTAAATGAAACCGTGATTGTCTATGAATACTGCTCAATTTAATTTAGATCCACTTCCTCAAATGAACGAAAAATATGGTATGAGATCTTCAAGATGTTGCCTCTCTGGTTTTAAACACATAAAATTGTTTGATAAATTTTCATGGTGATATCAAGATTTAGGACTGGCAATGTTTCATAATACGTACACTGAATTAACGTGGTTTACCAGCTTAAGTTTACACTCTTATTAAGTATTAAAAGATTGTTTATTTAAGTTATAAAATTTTACAATATCATACAGGTTGTATTTTAGATTTTGAGCGCGTTTGCCGTCTACCTGTTTTTACGGTTGATTTTTACTTAAATATTAATAGGATTATTTCATCAGACGGCCAAAGCGCCTCAAAATCTAAAATTACACCTGTATAATCTTTATCAAAATAGGGACAAGTTCAATTTCTATTGCACAACAACGATTAGAAAACATACATTATTTTTCATTAATAAAATTTTCTTTTATATTGCGATCACGAATGTATTTTCTGGACTCTGAAATGTAAAAAAATTCGAAGCTCGCATTTTCTCTAAACTGAAAATAAGATCAAAAAATAATCTACACTGGATATTTTTAGAATTATGACTTTTAAATGACCCAATCTATCATTATGTCCTATTCTAGAACTTAAAAGCGCATGATCAGCGAGTCCATCATTAGATTTTGAGTCAAAATTAACCACACAAGCTCAACTTTTCAATTAACTATTTGATTCTTCTCGTAACAAATTTTTTTCAAATTTCATTAATTCGAAGGTTAGACCTTAAATAAGGTTGCCAAACATTTTATTGCAAGGTGAGTCGGGAAACTTTACAGCTAAAATTGGAGATTTTGGAATGGTTTTATAAAAAGGTGGAAACCCCAATTTATATGGCACCAGAGGTTTTAGCAAATCGTTGAATTGCGATAAAAACAGATTATATTTCGCTTCGGAATTACCATTGCTTTTATTTTTGCTTTGAAAGATCATTGGCTTTGAGATTATTATATCACCCTTATAAAAGCAGATATTACGACGCAGTGTACTAAATTCACGTTTGGGCACTAAAACAAATCTTTTGCATTGATTTCTGTCGATACTCTGAACGATTAATATTCCAAGTATCTTCTCTGATTTCTAAAAAAAAATATAATGGTAATAGCAATTAACTGACGAAGATTTTGCAAAAAGCTGGCGAGAAATTGATGATCTCAGCTTTTGAAAAATTACATTATTGATAATATTCAAGTTTTCAGCTAGGCAAAATTTCAGGAGTGACGTTCCGAATTAAGCGTTTCATTTTTATTCATTAAAATTTCATATTTTTTACATTTGAAACCTCATTAAAATTTTTCTTCGTGAGTAATATTTCGTTGCTCGCTATACTATGACCACATCTCACTGTGAACTACCAAATTGAAGAAAATTGGTTCTATTTTTTAATAAATGTTTTAATTTGAAACCGATTGATTTAATTTTATTAGTTTTTGCTTAAAGCCGATCGTCAGAAGTGTAAATAATAGCAAACAGGATTTTGTGTTTAAAAATTCATTCATTATTTTCACAATTAAGTAGAGATATTTTAGGCGCGAAAGTTTCTTGGAAAAATATAAGGTTCACATTAGCTCGGAGCTAAAGATTTTCCCGATTGAAACCTCGAATATTTCTAAGTTAAAGCATTGCTATAGCATTGCTCCGAAATGACATTGCTGTAATAACGATTTGTTTGCACATGTTACGATTTGAATGGTCAATTCAATTTTATTTCAAATGGGAAATGAAGGTTTTTCAGAGTCGGTTATAATTTAAAGTTGTTTGAAAAAACTTTCATTTATCATGATATTATCATTAAACTTTTCAGATTTTGAATCAAAATCTGAGACTTTTAATCAGTTTCGTCAGATTAATTTATTAGAATGTAGTACCATATTCTAAATTTTGGTTTAACATTTTGTGTTAAATCAATCATATATTTTCGGAGATCTAGGAACTTCATTCGAATCGAAAAATGTCGATCACGAAAATAGACCTAAAAGGCTCTATTAGTATATCTTTACGTTTTTCTACATTTTTTTTCTTAGTTTTTGCTGGTTAATATTAATAATCACATATAAAAAAATTCTTGAATTGTGTACTGCCACAAAAATTATTTTTATGTTTTTTTTCTCTTATTATTAAAAATGGGTTGATGATAATCGAAAACTGATACCCGTATTATTTGAATTAAGTTATTCTGCATTACGAGTTCAACTCAAAAACAACGAATGTCATTGATTTAACAACACAAATGTCTAACTATGAGTTGCGACAGCAATTGAAGCCGATTGGGCCTTCTGTTGGCTGATATGATTCGAGTATCACTGAGAGTTTTCCTAGAAATTATTTTAGTAACAAATCAAAATTTGCTCCAAACTATTATATCTATGATTGCGACTCAAACGCTCATAAAAATTCTCAGGACCGAATTGATGATGGTAGTTTTTCCGACAAAAAATTCACTGCAGGAACTACTGAATTTCAATTGAATGCTGTTGGCAGGGACAGGGTATTTGGCAACCAAAATGTTTTGATAATAATCTCAATCTATTATTTATAGCTTTTAACTCCAACTCATTACATCCTTGAAGGTTTTTTTGTTATTGAATTGGCTCACAAACATTTTGAAATAATGCCATCGGAAGTTAAACTTGTGAAAAAAGTTATTTAAAATCTAAATCATCGTGGATGCCATGTTGGAAAGAAAATTTGTTTTCAATTTCAAGCGACATAAAAAACAATTTGTTTTTAAATGTATTTAATAATTTTTACAAAAAATACCTGCCTTATGTACTCATAGTTTTTATCGCCAATTTTTGTTTCAATGGTCAACAAAAGATTCAATATTGTTACGTCGGTATTGTACGAATCAGGTTATGCATATGCATCATTTATTAGATAAAAATTTCCATCTGCGAAGAAGATTTATTGACATAAAAGGCATTTTTTGAGGTTTTTGAAATCCAACACAATCGAGCCCAACTAAAAGGGGGTGTGGCCTACAACTTGTGGGTTGTTGAAAAATCCAGATTATTGCAAGAAAAATGTAAATCGCTATAAACTTAAAATCACTAATACAAAATCCCGACTAAATGATATAGGCATTTCGAACGAAGTTTTTAGTGAACTGATCGAACGATCGCATAGTTTTATAAAAATGAATACGTTAAAAGCCATGAAAACTCAAAACTGAAGAACTTCTCTACATCAAGCTTCCAAATGAAATGCATTTTCCTTTTCGATTTTCCCATTTCCTTTTTTTCCTTATTTGGGGGGATAAAAGGGGTGAGATGGCGGGATAAAATAACCTTTTTTATCGCGTTCCGAATAGGTTAGTTTTTTTTATTCCCGTTTCGTGTAATACGAACAAAATATCAAGGATACATTTACGAAGTCGTAGATATTTTACGAAATTCGTAGATAAGGGGAAAATATTGATACAAAGCTCAATCGTCTGAAAACTTCGAGGACATTTTTTACTTGACGGGTAAATATTAAATTTGAGTTTAAATTTGTTAACTTTTTATTTATTGTCTTATTGAAACTTGGGTAGGAGATACACTTTTGCGAGTTGAGGATATCATCATTTTTCAAAAAGCTTGTTTTTGATTGGTCGGGCAAATCAAAAGCTTTTTCGATATGCCTATATGAGAAGCAAGATTTTTGTGGTGGATTCGAAGACCAAGCACTTTAAACGTTCTTGTCATTACATTAGTATATCAGGGAATCGACCTGCCAACTATGCGTGTAAATGCGACACAGTACTCTCTTAATAAAAAAAACATTCGATTAAAAACACTAACCGGAATCCTGGAAACAGATGTGTGGCTTATCGAAGATCAGGCCTAGTGTATTTTTTATCTTGAGCGTCATCACTTCGTGAGCCAGTGTCCCAACATATACCCGATTGTCGACTCAATTCAGGAATCCCGCGATTTGATTGGCCACTTTATCAAATTGATGACGCTCAAGATAAAAGTTGACACTAGCAGATCTTCGATATATTCCCTTTATCACCTTTGATTAAATCTAATAGTGTGGGCTGAAAGAAGAGAAAGCGGCCTCATGGTGGCTAGAAGGGGTCTAGGAGTTTTAGAATTTGCCTCCATCAACTCATCTATTTAATTAATCAAAAGGTGATTAAGTGATATACGGTTGAACTTTCTATTTTCTGACTTGTTATTCAAATTTTGAGAAAAAAATGTAATAAATCGAAACCCGTATCATTATTAATGTATTATCAAAAAATTCACAATTTCAAAATGATAATATAATATACCCAGTTATATAATCGACTCGGAAGATTTTTTTGGGGTGTTTGCCGGATAACCAGTCTTTGTGGCTTGGCGAGTAGGTCCATCCGGAGTGAGATACAATACCGGGAATGATTGGGGCATTAGTCTTTCATACCGCGCTGGTGCAGAAGAGACACACTCCCGAGATATTTAGTTATTATTTTGATAAAAATCACCAGAATATGGGAATAACATCGATTGTCTCTCTTTGCAGCATGTGCGGGCATTACTCTAACTCTGGGCGCAAATTTCTTCTGGATTCATCTAAAAAGTTGTTTTATTTTTTTAATAAAGAACCATTTTTTAGGGTGAAAACTAAGAAAATATTAACTTTACCGTATACGGTTAGGCCATGGTAATAAACAGAAAAAATCTCAAATTTTTTTTTGATAAGATTATTTATGGAAAATGTTCAACTTTTTATGAAGGAACATTTGGGGATGTTAAGATTTAATTATAAAATTGTATATTTTTTTGGTTAAAATGAATGCATCGAAGGACCGTAGTGGTATTTCTTTAAAACATAAAAAAAACAAAAATCTTGTTGAAGGTCATGATTAAGGCATTTACTAAAACATGTCATTGTAATCATATTCTGGAAATGAATTTTTTTGAATTAGTGGTACAATCATCACTTTTCTTATTTTGTTTTTTGAAAAAGTAAAAGATGTGTTTTATGGAATACCCTTACCAAGGCGTTGGTTTTCCAAAGCCACCACCTGATCCGCTCTTTATCATGAAACTTCTCCTGGTGGCCATCTGAGTTAGACGACCACTAGGGTTGACGTGGAGCGGTGTAAAAACTCGACGAGGCTCGCACTACCGTTCGCCGTCACTCATATTGTATATTTTTTAATTAAATAAAATTGATTCGAGAATGAAAATGAAATTGAATGTTTGAAAATAAATTAAAAAAAAAAACAATAAATTGTTGTTTTTAATAATAAATATAAATACAAAAATTTCGAGACATAAATAGACAAAATAAAATTATTAATGTTTAAAAATGAAAACTTCAGACTGTTATCGCCCTATATAAAGTTTTCTTTGGGAAAAAGTCTTCAATAATTTCCGACATCTATTAAATTATAGACTATAATTAATTAATAAGACCAGAAGTAAATTTAAAAATTACCGCCAATTGGAGAATTTCGTGTTAATTTTGATTCTTAATAAGGTAATTAAGATACCCGGTGTTTTATGAAAGTATCACTTGAAAATGAAAACTGCAGACTGGTTACATGCCTATTAACTTTCTCGAAAAAGTCTGCGATATTTTTCCAACATCTGTAATTGATTAATTTGACTTTAATAAATAACCGCCTATTATGAATTTTGTTAAAATTTTTCATTTTCGAAATTTTGAAAATATATATTAATAAATAAGTCCTTTATCTCGCCGAATTAGGAACCTTACGGAGTGGGATCTTTACGAACTTTGGTAACCGTAGATCCATTTTTGCTATTTTAGCGATATCCACCGAATGGGGGATCTTATGGACATTTGAAATAATTTTGATCCCGGGAGTGGCGATCTTACGAACTTTGTGTAACCGTAAAGATCCCATTTTTTCTGTTTTTTAGCGATATCCACACCGGAGTGGGATCTTACGTTACTTGAGATTTATTTGGGCCAGGATCTTACGACGACTCCCTAATCTTCATTGATCTTCAAACAAAATTTATTATTTGACTTTTCCAAATCTGACGGTATCTCAGTGGGTGAGGGGGCAACTCGCAGTCAAACAACAAAAATTTTGACTGCGGTCAAGCTATATTCAGCTAATGTTATTGGAAAACTCGCAATCAAAAAATGCTTTTTTCTATTCTGCTGTATTTTTGACTGCGAGTAGGAGATAAATCTTGCAGTCATCAAAGTTTTGTATGTTCTCGACCTTATGTATCCCGGATAAATCAATTTTTAAAAGAACTTAATCTTTTCTAACATTTGATAAGTAGTATCCCCTATTCACACTTTTGTTAATATCCGGCCCTCTACTTAAACACACTACGTTTCCTAATCAGGGCCGGATATTAACAAAAGTGTGTATAGGAGTAATAGCGTTCCGACGCGGCCTTACCAGGAGCTGTACGCGTAATTACGTTTTAATTTTTCAAAATGAAATTTTATTCTTTGAAAAACATTATGAACAATTTTGCTATTTCAGCAGCCATGCTGAGGCTGTAACCTGTTGAATTATAGTCCTCACAAGTTAACTTATTTTACCTTTTTATCAGTTTGTCTACATCCAAAGATTATTGTGTACACTATGTTGATCCTGACTTTCCCAACAAACAGTTTTGCATCGTTTTTTTATTTTACCTAATTCTAACCCTTGCAAGATAAAGGATTTTATTTTAATGTATTTACAAACGCATATTGTGTACTTTAGGGCATGGCATTCCATGCAAAACTTTGTTAAATAGGTTTGGTGCAGGGAAATATGAGGTATGTAAGTAATTCGGTCGAAAAAAATAGGATATCTCGATTTTTCAATATAAAAGACAATTTTAACTTGGAAATCGTCTTGGTCATCTTTTTCAAGTAAAGCATATTAATCGCAAAACGAATATTTTCTGTTTTTATGCCGAAGATTATTAAAGCTGCAGGCTAAAAAACTCACGTTTTAAATGAAAATAGGCCTTTTTTGGCAAAAATTCTGGAATAAATTACTGAGAAATTATGTTTTGCTATCTCACCATATTTAAAATTTGGCACTGAATTTCGTGACTGGAAACGATGAATCGAAATAATTTTCACGAAAAAGTGTCTTTATATTTGAAAAGATTTGAATTTACGATTTTTTCGAACGAATTTAAAAATTTTCTGCGAATTATTTATCTACATACGTAGTAGATAGGTATCTTACCCAGAAATATAGCGGTATCCTTACAGTTTTCTAAATTTTTGACTGCGATTTTTTTGTTTATTTTGACTACGAGTTATCGAGAAACATTTGACTACAAGTTGCTCAGTGCACAGTCTGATGTTTTTTTAAATATACTTACGCTTATTTAGTGACTCCGATTCAGACAATTTCGCAGATTCTCATCAAATCTCAAAACTTTACCCATATATTAGCTCTAGGCAAGTTATGGGGCAAAAATTTTCGCAATTCCAGAATAATGTAATTTACCTGGAAATAATTGCGTGTATTTTTAAGATAGTGACAAGCCGGAGTTTGATTAATATCGGGAATCGGCGCAAACGATTAAAGAGCTACCTTAAAATGTTTCATAGTTTTATTAAACTTAAAAGTTCTGGGTTTTAATGCGTCTTTCAGATTTGTTGTACGAATGGAAGGCTGTTTACAAATATCGTCTTGCCTTTTCATTTCCGTTTTTGCTTTCACTTATTATATTCAAGGCGAAGTGAAGAAGCGCTCGTCGAAGTCAAGAGGAGATCAAAATAAATTCGATTTTTTTTTTTAATGTATTAATTTAAAGAATCCTAATTTTTTTGAAGAAACGATTGTTTCGCCAAGAAAAATATTCACTAGTATCAACAAAAAATTTGAATTATTTGGATATGAAAATCACCTTTTCTGAAAAAAAATTAAAAAAGTGCGTGGTTTTCGGCAAATGTCGGCCCATATTGTTTTTAATATTTTTTATTCTGCTAATATGCTACATTTAGATGTCCTTTTTTACGATTGTTTTTTTAATTTGAACTTGAAATTTATTAACCCTGAAAATTATTTAAGAATAAAAATCGAAACTTTGGATCAATAATGGTCAATTATGTTCATTATAGCCAGAAAGTAAAACGAATGCACGCCTACGTTTTTCTTTACAAATTGTAACTTTTTGCCTTACACGCCTACGCGTTGTTGTCATGTCGAATTCGTTAGTTTGGACTTATAGTATTACAGGGAGGGCATATCTCCGGCCCATATTGCCGAATTTTGCCAATGTCTGAAAATTTTTTTGGCAAAAAAAATCCCCTTATAGGCCCCCAGTACAAAAGAAGTGCCCAAATATTACCGAAATTTGCCAATGTCCGAAATTTTTGGGCAAAAACTGTCGGCAATATTTGGCCCCCTGTAAGAGATTATATCAATTTTATAATTTTTAAAGATAACGAAATTTATTTGCTTAATTATCTATTTAACGCCTCTTGCACAAGAATCTTGCTCTTGCGAATATTAATTGAAGATCACAGATTGCTCGACCAATCAGGACACGAGCCTCAAAATAGTCATTTTTTATCTTAAAGCCTACTCTCCGTGACTCACGGACCGTGAGTTTTGAAGTATTAATATCATTTTTAAATTTAATTAAGGCACTAAGTACGTACGCAGGTCTGTTTTTTCGTTAACAAAAATTTGTGTATAAATCGTTCTCAGGAATAATAAAAAAACCTTTTTTGAGAAATTTTAATGGTATCACGCAAAATTTTATTTGTTACATATTTTAAACGGATATGAATGAAAGCTGATGAGTTTCGCTCTACATTTATAAAGGATTCTGAAAATTTATTTTGGGAAAAAAATTAGGAAATGGAATTTTTGTTTAGGAAAAAAAAAAAAAGGGAAACAAAATTGTTCTTGTAAAAATGACACTTAAAATGTTTTGTTTTGTTTAAAGGGAACATTTAATTATTTTTGAAAACCGTACATTAAAAGTTTCTTTTAATGAAAAAAAACATACATTTACTTTTGTGCATGCCATAGGAATTTCTGTGCATATACAAGAAAAAACCCGCTGTGGAGATATGAACGAATGCAATAAGAAAACGTTTGCAACCCAATATCCCTTTATGCACACTTTGTTAGAAAATGCTGTTGCGGAAGTTTTTTCTTATGCTTAAATTATACTAGAAAAAATCTCCAACAGCATTTCTAACCAAAGTGTGATAAAGGATTGTACTACATAATCCATAAACGTACACATATTTAATTTTTTGCGAATGTCTTTTTTGCGGCGAATAATCAGAAAAAATTAACTTGAAAAATGAAGATTCGTGAAACAAATGGGAAATGGAAATGTGTAATTTGACCAGGAATTTGGTTTGAAAATAAAAAGAATATATTTTTTTTGAAAAAAAGTTGGTTTAGCTGTTCCTTGAGAAAATCGTTGCAACTGACCATTGCACAAATCCACCATATTTTGAAACTGTTGTCACTTTTAAAGATTTTTATAAATTTTTGAGAACAGGATATGGAGTCAAAATTTGACCAGTCAATGGGCAAACATCTGGCGAGGGAGTTGCAGAAGGTAAACATATATAACCGGAAGGATACATGTAGAAATCGTCGATAACACCTTTTCCAGTAACACGACATTTTGAATTTGCGAAATTATCTTCGGACCTTTCTAATTTCCAATTTTTGGTAGTAAATTCGTCCATTATTGTCGATAACTCGTTCATCTGAAAATTTTCAAAAAATTAATCAGTCAAGTGGGTCGATTTCGTTTCAAAAAAGGTGATTGAAATTAATAAATTTTTCTATGAAAAATATTGAAAAACATTCAAACAATACTAGCTACATTATTATGGGTTTTTTTAAATATTCTTTGAAAAATTTGCCATTTGCCTGGAGAAAAAAATTCCCCAAATAAACAAAAGCTCAATGTGCGAATTTTTTCTCCGGCTAATTCAAATCTTCCTGTCTAGCCGCCTGGAGAAAAAAATTTCCGGATTAATAAAAACTCCGGCTGTAGTCGAACGATTTTTCTTCAGAAGTACATAAGTTCGGCATTCTGTCCTCACAAAATATTTTTAAACATACTAGACATACCTAGTTTGTCTATAAGGAAATGATTGGTGTTGTATTTGTGAGAAGCAGCTATTTGTCCTTAGAGACGAACGCGTTTTTCAAAATAACATTATTTTGCAAAAGTGCCTGATTTCCACCATAAAGACCAACGTGTATTCAAAAATTACATTTGTAGTTTTCCCAAATTTTGGCCATTAGATAAAATAAACATTAAAAATATTTATCAAAAATTTGCTGACCAAAAAAGGAAACTCCTCGATTCTTACCTTCAAGGCGAGTTCTAATTGTTTCAGTTTTTTCCTTTGATCTGATTGCCGTACTATTGCAGCGAGAAACTTTGCATAATCATTAATCGTATCATCTTTTTTCATACAATTGTTTATAATAGCTGGACCATCAATAAAGTGCCCAAATTTTGCTAAAATAATGATTAACTCTAAAATTTTGAAACAAAAGATGTAAAATGGAAAATAAGGTTTTAACAATATGTCGACTGCTTTGAAAAACGTTAAAATGAGCATTCTCAACGTTTTGAACAAGTGATTTCCATTAAAATAATTTGAAGACATTTTGAACACGAAATTTTCAAACTATTTCCAACATTTTTTGACCAAAAATCACAAAAAATGTCAAATGATTTTTAAAATAGGATTTGAAAAATAAATTGCAACCGACGACAAAATATAAAGTGGCCATTATTGATGGTTTTTTGATGATTTCAAAACATATTTAATTAAATTTTATCATTTTTTTTTTAATTTTACAAACAGTACTTAACCCCCACCTGCACGAGCGTGTTTCAGAACACCGAGACCAAAATTATTTTGGGGAAGTGTCATTTTGGCCGGCGGAATATCGGAACTTAGGTGAGTTTAAGAAATTTCTCATCAGACCGGAAATTTTTTTGGGCCATCTAGTGGTCTGAAAGTGAGTTTCAAAAACCCTCATTTTTAGCACTAATTTCGTTTTTGAGCATAATCAGCACAATTTTTTAAGTTCCTTGTGGCAAGGATCGTACTCACATAAAAATTTGCTATTTTCTGAAAAAAAATTTTTTGAAAAATAAAATGTTCGAAAAAATTTTGGTCATTTTGACAAGAAAAATGCGTAGGCGGAACACTTTATAAGCTGAAAATATTTTGGTCAATAGCTATGAATACTTAATTTTATTTTTTCATTTTATGCAGAATTCACAAAGCTTTCAGATGCGCATAGTGAGAACCATGCGGAAGACTGCGGAAAAATTGCAAAGGCCGATTTATTATTTTAACCGTCATTTTTCCTGGCCAAAAAGCCAAATAAAATATTTCATTTAATTTCATCGTAGTTTTTTGTCCAGATATTTTTTTCTGTTTTGGTCTCATCATTTTAATTTAAAACTGAGAATTTTGACCGCTGCGCACCCTACACATAGTCTATGTGTGTGTTCTGAAACACTCTCGTGCAGGTGGGGGGTAGGACATCTCGTGCAGGTGGGGGTTAAAATCGAGTACTTAAAATCGAACTCAAAATTTTCTAAATAGGAAATATTACGAAAATTGAAAAATTAAATCAATGAAGTCCCCAAATTTAGCTTTTATTTAAAAATTAGTTTGGGTTTTAAGATGCAATAGCTGGTTTTGTATCGGAAATTATGGGTTTCTTAATGTCAAATTTGCTTTCAAATACAAATTTTGAAGATCGAATTTAAAAGCCTGGCTTTTGAACATTTTTTGTACANTCGCGTTTAGATCAATTGAAATTTTCTCCAAGTCCAAAAATTTTCGGTACTCATCTACATTTGATAATTTTCGTATAGCATCCCAGTCTGTATCTGAAAAAAATTAAGTTATTCTGTGGTTTGCGTTTATAAAGATATATTGTCCTTGTTTTCCAAAAAAACGAAAAATTTCGGATGGCATTTTAATGCCGCATTTATCCGTGATAAAAATTTATTTTGGTCAAAAAATAATGAAGATATTTTATCGTTAAAGTTGCCCTTTGTGTCTGAAACATAATGAAGGCGTTTTTTATTTGCTCTTTACCCTGAAGTTTTTGTAAAATTAAATATTATCTTCGCTCGTCTATGCTGTCTTTACATAAGAACACGCCAAAATAGAAAAATCGCAGATTTTGGAAATATCTTGTCCTTATAGAAACACACCGAAGTACTACGGTAGACATCTATTTGGTTAACGAGTAAATGTTCAATTTGGCCTTGATAAATTTGTCCTTATACGAAATTAGTATTACGAATTAAGTGCAAAAAACGAAGTAGCGCTAGAGAGCTAAAATGCAAGCGAAATGTTTGCATGACTTAGGCGCGACTCTGTATTCTATCCTCCGCTGAAACTTTCTAGAGTGCCCTCCATATGTTATAGTTTTTGCAGAATATTTTTTGACTAAGAAATTCAACTCGAGTTTAATTATATTAGTATAACATGTTTAATACACATTGTATTAAATTTTCGGTTTTAATCATTTTAAAAAAAAAAATTTCAAATTCCTCAGTTGACTAAAGGGGGTTCGCGTTCCTAAGTCATGGCAAAACATTTTCGATAGCTTCCGGCATTTTAGCTCTCTTTAGCGCTACTTCGTTGTTGGTTATGCAACTTAATTTCGTAAAAATACTTAATTTTCGGATTCAAGGACAAATTTAATCAAGGCCAGAATTGAAACAGTTATCTCTCGTTTTAACCAAATAGATGTCTACCTGTTGAAGTACTTCGGAGTTGTGTTCTATAATGGTCATAGATATGTTTTAAGAATCTGCGGATTTTTGTTCTTTAATCTCTCTGGCATGTTTTATTGTAAGACAGCATGACGGGAAGATAATATTTAATGTTAACAAAAACTTCAGGGTAATAGCAAATAAAAAACGCTTTCTTTCCTCTCTCGTTCTCAGACACACAGAGAGGGCATACTTAAACGATAAAATATCTTCATTATTTTTTGACCAAAATAAATTTTTATCCAGGAATAAATTGGGCTTTATATTTTGCCATTCCGAACATTTTTGTTTTTTTCGGGAAAATCAGGTACAATTATCTTCTAACGCAAACCACAGCATTTACTTAATTTTTTGAGATACATGTACTGGACCATATACAACATTATCAAATGTAGATGGAGTACCAGAAAATTTTTGACCTTTGGAGAAAATATTCAATGATCTAAAACGCGATAAATTCCAACAAACGGATATTTTCTGATTCTAAAGCTGAAATTTTATGTGCAATAAAAGTGAATAAGTTATTCGGTGTCTCTGTCGATATCTGTTTCCGCCAAAAACTATATGAAATGCTGAAAATTTGCGATGCAATTTCGGCAATTCTGCAAAGTTTCAAAATTTAGCCGGCGTAATTGTATTTCACACGTAAATGCAGATCGATGGATTTTATATCTGATATTGAGGGTAAATTGATTTTTATTTTTTCGTGATTTCTCGCTGGTATGCGCACTACCCGTATGCTCGTTCTTGAAGTTTCTCTTTATCGGCCGATATGTCAAAAAATGTTCACAGCAGTGGCTTTAATTGGTCTTTCAAAATTTTTATTTGAAAGCACATTTGACAGTTAGAAACTCCGGATATTCCGAATACAAACCAAGCTATTGCATTCTTAAAAACCAAACTAATTCTTTGATATAAAAGCTATTAATTTGGTTTGTGGACTGTACATTGATTTTAATTTTTCACATTATCGTATAATATTACTATTTAAGTAAAATTTATGTGTTCGATTTAAGGACTCGATTTTAACCCCCACCTGCACCGAGATTCGCGCACCCCACTCTGGGCACTGAGAAGTGTTTCAGAATCACCAACGAATCCCGATAGACTAGTGTAGGGTGGCGCATGCGGTTCAAATTCTCAGTTTTTAATTATAAATTGATTGAGACCATACTACAGATAATAAATCCTATCCTGTGACTAAAAAAACTACGATGGAAATCTACAATAATATTTTATTTGGCTTTTTTGCCAGGAAAAATTGACGGTCAATTTATAAGTTATTAAATCGGGTCCTTTGCAATTTTTCGCTAGTCTTCCGCATGGTTCTCACTATGCGGCAATCTGAAGCTTCTGTGAATTCTGCATAAAATGAAAACAATAAAATGAAGTATATCATAGTATTGACCAAAAATATTTTCACTTATTACAAGTGGTTCCGCCTACTACGATTCTTTTCGTATTGTCAAATGACTCAAAAATGGTTTTCTGAACATGTTATTTTTTCAAAAAAATTTTTTCAGAAACAATAGCAATTATGTTTGTATGTTACGATCCTGCCACAGGTAATCCGTTCAAAAATTGTGCTGATTTGCGCAAAAAACCGAATTGAGATTGCTAAAATGAGGGTTTTTTGAAACTCACGTTCAAGACACTAGATGGCCCAAAAAAATTTTTTTCTTCGGATCGTCTTATTTCTCAGGTGGCGATTACCCCGATAGCAAATAATGTTACATCGATCTATCACGATAATTTATTTTGTTTGCTCCAGTACTCTTTAAGCTGACATTAAACAAAAGAATTGGCATCCAATAATGCATATTCCGGTCTGATGGGAAAATATTCTCTAAAACTCACCTAGTCCGATATTCGCGGCCAACAACTTACACTTTCCTCTTGCAATAAATAAGTTTTGGTCTCGCGTCTTTTGTTCGTGAACCAGCTCGTCTCAGGTGGGGGTTAAGTACTGTTTGTAAATTAAAAAAAAATAGATAACTCTTATTATTAAAAATAGTTTTGAACAGTCATCAAAAACCATCAATAATGGCCATTGTATATTTTTGTCTTGTCAAGTATGCAATTTATTTTTCAAATCCTATTTTTAAAAAGTCATGTTGACATTTTTTGGTGATTTTTGTCGCAAAATGTTGGAAATAGTTGGAATGTTTCTGTTGTTCAAATTTCTTCAATATTATTTTTATATTGGAATCCTTTGGATTCAACGTTGAGATATGCTCATTTTAACGTTTCTTCAAAGCAGCTCTCGACATATTGTTAAACCTCTTGTTTATACTCTGGTTCATTATTTTGCAAACGAAATCGGTGACTAGAAGCGGTCAGAAGTTGCTTGTTGTAATAAAAAACCTTAATTTTCCAATCTTTTACATCTTTTGCTTTCAAATTTTAGCAGTTATCATTTTATTTAGCCAAAATTTGCGGCCACGTTATGATGTCAGCTAATTTATAAACAATTGTATGAAAAAGAGGATACGATTAAATGATTAATCCAAAGTTTCTCGACTTTTGCGGAATAAGTTACGGACAATCAGATCAAAGGAGAAACGGGGACATATAGACCGCTCTGAGGTAAGTAGATCGAAGGAGTTTCCTTTTTTCTCGGTCAGAGCAAATGTTTTGCATAAATATTGTTAATGTTATTTATCTATATGGCACAAAATTTGGAACATACAAAATGTAATTTTTGAATCTACCGTTTGGTTCCTCTCCAATATGCTTGCGAAATTCAGGACCTTCTTTTGCAAAGGATAATGGTTTATTTTGAAATAAAACGCGTTGTCTCAAAGGCCCAGAATAGCTGTCTTCTCATTCAATACACACACAATTATTTCCTTATAACAAACTAGGTATGCTAGCTATGTTTAAAAAATATTTTGGTGAGGACAGAATGTCCGAACTTATGTACTTCTCTGAGACGAAAAAGATTTCGTTTCGACTAAGCCGGAGTTTTTATTAATCCGGAAATTTTTTTCTCCTAGGTCCGCTAGTACATGGAAGATTGAAATTAGCTCGTGAGAAAACGGATATTATCGCATAGTGCAGCTTTCTTTTGTTTATTTTTTGTGGTTTTGTGGATTTTTTTCCTCCCAGGCAACATGGACAAATTTTTCAAACATATTTATTAAAATACCATTAAAAATGTAGCTAGATTAGCTCTTGGAATGTTTTTCGAATTTTTTCATAGAATTGAGATGTTGATTTATATAATCCAGATCACTCGTTTTTGTTGAAGACGAAATTCGACCCACTTGAATGATTCATTTTTTCGAAAATTATTCAGAACTGAACGAATTATCGCAATAATCGGCGAGCGAATTTACTACCTCAAAAATTGAAATTAGGAAAGGTTCCGAAGATAATTTTTCGAAATCAAATATGTCGTGGTTACTGGAAAAGGTGGTTTTCGACAGATTTCTACATGTATCCTCGTGTATATATGTTTTACCTTCTGCAACTCCCTCGACCAGATATTTTGCCATTGACTGTGTTCAATTATTGACTCTATCCTGTGGTGGCTCGAAAAATTTATAAAAATTAATCATTTAAAAGTTTGAACTACAAGTTTTCAAATACAATATGGGGATTTGTCATGGTTCGTTGCACGAGGTTTTTCTCAAGGATCATCTCAACCAACTTTTCTAAAAGAAAAATATTATTCTTTTTATTTTGTCACAAAATTCTGCGTCAAATTCACACATTCAATTTTCCCAGGTTCGTTTCACGAATTTTCATTCTTCAGCTCTATT
This sequence comes from Oikopleura vanhoeffeni, assembly GCA_004367855.1. Classification (NCBI taxonomy): domain Eukaryota; kingdom Metazoa; phylum Chordata; class Appendicularia; order Copelata; family Oikopleuridae; genus Oikopleura; species Oikopleura vanhoeffeni. The sequence continues at coordinate 170,716 of SCLH01000972.1, read as the reverse complement.
TTTTATCTGATTATTCGCACGGCCAAGTAAAGACAGTTCGAAAAAAAGAGTTAATTGTTGTACGTTTATGGATATGATGTACATATTCCCTTGATCACACTTGGTAGAAAATGCTTGTTGGGAGATTTTTCTAGATAGATGTTAAGCATAGGAGAAACTTATCCCAAGTCAAGCATTTTCTAACCAAAGTGCTGATAAGGGATATTGGTTGAAAGCGTTTTCCTTATTGCATTTCGACTTCATCTAACTCAATTTTTTCTTGTACTATTGCACAGAATTCATGCATGCTACTAATAGTAGAATGTTTTTGTTATTAAGAGACTTTAATGTACTTGGTTGTTCTCATCAACACATAATTTATAAATGTCCCTATTTAACAAAAACAAACTATATAGTTTTGTGTCATTTTTACAAGACAATGATATGTACTTTTAAATACTAACAAAAATCATTTCCTATTTCCTCAAACATAAATTTTCAGATCCTTTATAATGTAAGAGTCGGAATCTTATCAGACTTTTCAGTCTCTCATAATCCGTTTTGTAAATAGTAACAACGAAAAATTTTTTGCGTAGAGGACATTCAAAAATATTTTGCTCAAAAATGGTGGTTTTTTTTTATGCGAGACGGAATTTTATAACAAATTTTTTTGTTAACGTAAAAAACAACGACCTGACCTACTTACTTTGTGCCTAATTTACATAAAAATGATATTCATATCTTTCCAAACTCACGGAGGAGTAGCTTTTTAAATAAAATGACTATTTTGAGGTCTCGTTCTGATTGGATCGAGACTCTGTGATCCTTCAATTAATTCCAAAGATGCAAGATTCTTGTGCACGAGGCTGTTTAATAGATAATTAAGCAAATAAATTTCGTTATCTTTAAAAGTTATAAGGAACTTGAGATAACTCCCTAGTTTCACACTTTGTTAATATCTCTGCCTCTGATTATAAATACGTAGTGTGTTCTATTTAATATAGGTAGGGCCGGTGAGTATTTAACAAAGTGTGAATAGTTGGATATAATTTACAGGGGCTAATTTATGTGTTCGAAAGGTTATTTTGCCCCAAAATTATCGGAACATTGGCGATGTTCGGTATATTGCGCGAGTGTCTTTTTACTGCGAGGCCTATATAACGGATTTTTTTGCCAAAAATAGTTTTCAGACATTGGCAAATACGCAATATTGAGGCCGGAGGTTGCCCCCCCTTAATATCATTAGTGACCATTATTGATCAAGTTATCGATTTTATTTCTTAAATAAATTTCAGAGGGTTAATATAATTTCAAGTTATCAATATTGAAACATCGAATTAAACAAAAGAGACATCCTTTGTTAGCATTATTTACGTGAATAAAAATATTTTAAACAATATGGCCGATTTCGCCGAAACCTACGACACTTTTCATTTTTTCAGAAAGGTGAATTTTCAATATCCAGAATAGATTTCAAATTTTTTGTTGTACTAGTTAATATTTTATTCTTAGCGAACATTTCAGTTTCGTCAAAAAAATTTAGGCAATTTTCTTTTAAAATTAATACATTCAACAGCGTTTAATAAAAAATGTCGTATTTTTTTGAGTTCTCTTGATTCGAACGAGCGCTTCTTTCAACTATCGCCTTCGAGACTAATAAGTGAAAGCAACGGAAGATGAAAAGGCAACGGACGATAATTTGTAAACAGCTTCCATTCGTGTACAACAAATTTGAGGCACGCATTTTAAACCAGAATTTTAAGTTTAATAAAACTTATGAAACATTTTAAGGATTAGCTCTTTAAGGGAGGGTTGCCACTAAGTCCTGAGATTGGAAATACATTTCCTTTCGATGCGAGTGAAACTTGAAAAAAAATAAGAATGTGGAAAATTATTTTGTTTAATTTTTATCTTTCAATAAAAAGTGTTCCATTTGCAAAGTTTTATATTTTACAATTTTTAAAACATAAACTATTATCTGGGAGAAATAAAGTAAACCACTGTTGCAACACTGACAATCCAATCCAACTAAACGTCGACTGATACAATTTTTTTTTAGCCTCGTATTATAACTTTAAGGCATATGTCGACGGTGTAGTGCGCTAAAAAGAACTTGTGTTTTACGTTGCTAATTAAAAAAAAATTCCTGATATAAAAGTTTTTTTCCGCTATGAATAAATTGGTTCAAATCTATATTTGGCAAAAGTTAGGTGAGAATAACAACTTTTTTTTTTAGAGATAATAAAAAAATTGACCTTCAATTGCGTTTGACTCGAGTTAAAAAAAATGTTTTCTCACCTATCTAAAGAACATGGCGCCATATTACACACCACAATTTTATTTGGAATTTTTGAACCTAGCATATAATTATTTTTAAAAATATGTGCAAGTAAAATGACACTTATCGAGTACAAGGTAGTGTTAGAAGAATTCTCATCGATAGTTTAGAAATGAAAATCGCGCGACCAACCTCATTAGTTGAACATTACGGATATTTATAGATACCAAACATTAAGATTGTGATTCTGCCTATTTTCATGAGAGATTCAAAAAAACCACTAGTAAAAAATATTTGGAGATTTGCGTTAATATTTTTTTATAATTTTTTCCTAAAAAACGTCTTGACAACCAAAAATGCAATAAATATTTATGAGTATTTCGAACAACCAGATCAGAATATGAGACATTGCATGAAAAAAAAGGTAAAGTGGGCTATTTTTTTTTAGTTTTATTACATTAATTTCAAAAAAACGATCAGAAAAAAATTTTGGCAAAATGCAAAAGAGGAAGAAATTATTCATAATGTTTGAATTTTTTGAAATTTTTACGATTAACAAAAAATGAGTAACGGCCTACGACAGCTAATCAAATAAATCATTTCCATAAAATTGCTTAATAAAAGTGTAATTTATAATCAAGCTGAAAATAGATTTATATCGGTGTCTCAACCGGACGACACATAATAAGCAGTAAAAAAATATGAGCTGACTTATTTTAATCGTTAGTGCCCTTTATAACGACCTGCCGGCAGTTCTTGGTCTATCAGGTTATCGGCCCTACCCCACTTAATTGTTATGCGACCGATTCGACTTAATATCAAACTTTTCGTCGGACTGATGTCATATCTTAAAGAAATCGCAATTATTATTCTTACTAAGGCATAAATTTTTTAGTTCCATTTCTTGGCAGTATGTGTTTTTATTTTATTGCGCGAAATTATATTGGAGCCCCAACTACATTGAAATTTGGTCATAGAGTTCTTAAAATAATGGAAAGGTTTTAGATTGATGAGAATCTACGAGGTTTTGTCTGAATCGATGATTCACTAGAACAGGTAAGCGTACATAATAAGATATTTTTTCAAAAAAAACACAGGTGGTCAGACTGAATGAGGGTGTTGCACTGGTGAAAGCAATTTTTTCCCTTGATATACAAATAGTTTTACCCTTCTCGGATACTTCGCAGCAAAATAAACAATGAAGGATTAGAATTCGCACTTGGCTCACAAGATTGTTATGATATCCACTTACAGGAACCCTGATATTTTTCTGATTAGATAGTATCTACTCGTATGTAGATAGTAATTCGCAGAAAATCTAATTTCGTCGAAATCGTAAATTTCAAAACTTTGTACAAATATAAAGAACTTTTCGTAAAAAATTCGTTCGATTCATCGTTTTCCAGTCATGAAATTTCAATGTGCCATAAATTTTTTAAATGGTGAGATACAAAACATAATTTCTCTAGTATACTGTATTCTAGAAGTTTTTGCCAAATAAGGCACTATTTTCTCATAAAACGTGAGTTTTTTAGCCTCTACAGCTTTATAATCTCGGCATTAAAAACATCTGAAATATTCGCTTTTTGGCGATTAAATGCTTTACTGGAAAAGATGACCAAGGGAGCGATTTTATCAAGCGTGTAGGATCTATGTCTATTTATATTTGAAACATCGACGATATCCTATCTTTTCGACGTAATTACTTACTACTCCCATTTTCCCCTGCACCTAATCCACTGATGTTAACAAAGAAGTGTTTTGCATGTGCCGACATGCCTGCCCTAAATTTACACAATATGCTTTGTATACAATTAAATAATCCTATTCTTGCGAGCTAGAGTTATAGATTAGGTATAAAATAAAAAAACGATGCAAACTGGGTTGATTGGAAGCTAGATCAATGTGTACACAATATCTTTTTGTAGACAAAACGGGATAGACAAGGGTTAAAATAAAAGTAAACTTGTGAGGACTAATTCAACAGGTTAACAGCCTTTCAGCATGGCCTGCTGGAGATAGCCAACGAATTGTTCATAATGTTTTCCTTCAAAGTTAATATATATAATTTTCTATTTGGAAAACTATAATACGTTTTAATTACGTGCGTCAGACCAGCGTCCTCGGTACGCCACGGCTGTTCTGGTGGAACGCTTTACTACTATCAATGTTATGAAAGATTAAGTTTTATTTTGAAAATTGATGTATCGGGATCATTGTCGGAGACATACAAAACTTTGAGACTGCAAGAGATTATCTCCTATCGCAGGTCAAAAATACAGGCAGAAATAGAAGCAATTTTTTTGACTGCGAGTGTTGTCCAATACATAGCTTGAATATACCTTGACTCGCAAGTCAAATTTTTTGTTCGTTGATGCGAGTTGCTCCCCTACACCCACTGAGCTACGTCAGATTTGGAAAAGTCAAAATTATTTTTTTGAGATTCAGTGACGGATTAGGAATAGTCCGTTAGGAATCCCGGAGGCCCAAATAACATCTCAAGGTGTCGTAAGATCCAACTCGGTGTGATATCGCGTAAAATAAGAAAAAACGAATCTTTACGGTTCCAAAGTTCGTAAGAATCCCAACTACCGGGAGTTCAATTATTTCAATTGTCCAAGGTCCACTTCTCGTGGGAAGTTGTGAATCGCTAATAAATAAGCTCAAACAATCGCGATCTTGCGGTTACCAAGTTTTCTGTACATGATCCTCCGTTAAGTTTCCTATTCTGTGTCGAGAGTAAGGACTTTTATTTCTCTCTCATATATTTTATATAATTTCGAAATAAAATTTAACAAAAATCATAATAGAACTGCGGCGGTTAGTTATTAAAGTTTAATTGATCAATACCAGATGTTGAAAAAACGTATAGCAGACTGTTTTCGCAGAAAACTTAAATAGGCCTGCACAGCTCTTGCGGTATTCATTTCAATGTTCCAGACTACGTTTCATAAAACAGCGTGGTCAATTCTTTATCATTTAGACCTTGATTGCTAGCAATTCGAAATGTGAATAGGCCGATAATTCTCACAGTAAGGCGGGAATTATATTAAAAAAATTTAATTCTGGTAAGCTGTATAATTAATTAATAGTTCTATACAGTGGTATAGAGTGCGGAATTAGTTGGAGTGTGGATCTGTTACCAAGAAATCTTTCTTACCCGTAGCGTTGGATAACAGGTCTTGACAGTATTTTCATTTTAAATTAATAATTTCATTTTGCTCTATTCTCATTCTCGAAATCTTTTATCGTTATTCATAGTAGTTTATTTATTAAAACAACCACACCAATATAATTGTTAAACTGCGTCTTTTTGATTTATCTCGGGGTTTAAACTTCCCAATTTATCAAGTTTATACATTTCTGGAATTCAATTTTATAATTTTTAAAAATATACAATATGACAGTGACGTGCGAACGGGAATGCTGATGTCCTCTGTCGTAGTATATTACACCGCTCCACGTAACCCATACGTCGCGTCGATTACTCGTTGGCACACAGGTGATGTTCAGGATTGAGAGGGGCAGGGTGGAGTTGCATTTTGCGGAACCCGCCTTCGTAGTATTCCTTAAAAAAAACATCTTTTTATTTTCACAAACAACAAAAAAATAAGAGAGAGAGGGGGAAAAGGTGGAAAATGATAATCTTTTTCCCATTAATTCAAAAATTCATTTCAGAATATGGATTTACATGATCAGTTTTAGTATGCCTATAACAATGAACTTTCATCAACAATCTTTTTTGGTGTTTATACTGTTTAAAGACTTAAATACCTACTACGGTCTTTCGAATGCACTTCTTTCATGTTTTTGGAGCAAGATAGAATATATATAATTTGTATAATTTAAATCTTACATCCCTAAATGTTTCTATTCATATAAAGTTTGACCAGGTTTTCCAACAGTATTTATCTATCAAATAAGAAAAATTTGGAGATTTTCCTGTTTGATTTACCATGGACCTACCGGGTTCATACGGTGAAAGTTTATATTTCTTATTTTTAACTTCCTCAAAAATGTCTTTATTAAAACTAAAAATAAAATCAACCTTTTTTTTTAGGCATGATCCAGAAGAATTTACGCGACCAGATGAGGTTATGGTGTGATTGCCGCAGATTTGCTGCGAAAAGAGACCAATTGTTCCGAGATGTTTACTTTGTCCCATTTCTTTTGGTTTGGCGATTTTTGATCATAATAGACAAATATATCGGGATTGTGTCTCTTCGTGCACGCGCGGTATTGAAAAGACTATGCTCCATTCATCCCGGCTATTGTATCTGCCGCCGGAATGGTAACCTCCTCGCCCAAGCCACATTAAGATGGTCTATCCGTGCAATACTTTGACCCCAAAAAAATATTCCGAGCTCGTATGATATATACCTGGGATAATTTATTTATCATATTTTGAAATTTGACTGAACTTTTTTGATTGAATAATTAATTAATGATGCGGAAGTTTCTATCTGATCTACTTTTTCTGCTTCGAAATTTGGAAATAACAGTAGAAAAAATTAGAAAAGATTCAACGTTTTGGTATATATCACTTTTATCACCTTTTGATTAATCTAATAGCATTGTAGCGTTGACGTGCTCATATTCTACCACACTCGCTAAGACCCCTTCTAGCCTATTCATGAGGCCGCTTTCTACTTCTTTTAGCCCAATTCTATTAGATTAACAAAGGTGATAAGGTGATATATCGAAGATCCTGCCTAGTGTCAACTTTATCGTTGAGCGTTCATCAATTTGTATTAAAGGTGGCCATCAAAATCACGGGATTCTTGGAATTGATGTACAATCGGGTATTATGTTGGAACTGGTATGTCAAGTGATGGACGCTCAAGGATAAAGAACTGACACTTAGCTGATTCGTCGAATTATGCCACAATCTGTTTACGGATTCGGTTAGTTGGTTTTAATCGCATGTTTTTTTATAAGGGATACTGGTCGCATGAATTTACACATTTCGTTGGCCAGAGTCGCGATGTCCATGATATATGAATTAATGACAAGAACGTTTAAGTGACCAGGTCTTCGAATACTACAAAATCGTGCTTCATAGAAATAATAATCGAAAGCTTTTTGATATTTGTTCTTCCCCGACCAATCATAAACAAGTCTTTTGTATAAATGATGCATATTCTCACTCCAAAAATGTATCTCCTACCCAAGTTCTTCAATAATAACAATAAAATTAAAAAAGTTAACAAATATAACTCAAATTCTAATATTGACGTTCGGTAAAAATGTGCATCGAGTTTCAGACGATATTGAGCTTGTGTATCTCAATATTTTCCCTTATCTACGAATTTGTAAATATCTAGACTTTCGTATGTAATCTGATATTTTGTTTCGTATTTACCGAACCGGGATAAAAAAAACTAATCTATATCCACGGAACCGATAATATATGGGATTATTTATATCCACCCATCTCACCTTTTTTAATCCTCCCAGAATTAGGTATAGGGATTTGGGCAAAATCGAAAGGGATGCATTCAATTTGGAAGCTGATGGTTAGAAAGGTTCTTCCAGTTCTGAGTTTTTCTGGTATCATAACGTATTCATTTATATTAAAACTAAGCGATCTGTCCTCGATCAGTTCACCTAAAGATTCGTTCGAAATGGCCTATATCTTTTAGTTCGGGATTTTATTGTAAGTTGATGGTTTCTAAGGTTAATAGCGATTTACCATTTTTTCTTGGCAATAATCTGGTATTTTTTACACCTATTTCAGTTTGTCGTGGCGCACACCCTCTCTTGTTGGGCATCGATTGTGTTGATTTCAAAACTTCAATAAAATTCCCTTTTATGTTCAATAAATCTTTATATCGCATATGGCATAATTTTATCTAATAAATATGCAAGGCATAAACCTGATGTCGTACAAATACCGACGATAAACGAAATTGTGCTAGGTTAGAGGCTCTACGATGATCTTTACTGATTGTTCAACGTAGAATGATCTTTTTTGTCCATTCGTAAACGAAAGGGGCGATTAAAACTATGGTACATAAGCAGGTTATTTTTGTATAAACATTGTTGATTACAAATAGCATTTAACAAATTGTCTTGTTTTTATCGTCCTTGAAATTGGAAAACTCAAATTTTCTTTTTCCACAGAGATAGGCATGCCATCGTGTTTAGTAGATTTAATTTTTTCACAAGTTTAACTTCCTGTGATGGCAGATATTTTATCGCAACATATGTGTTTGTGAGCCAATTCAATAACAAAAAACCATTTCAGGAGTTTTGTAATTGCTCTAGTTGATTAACAAGCTATAAAATAATTAAATTTGAGCATTAGTTTCAAACTATTTTTGGTCAAATACCCTGTCTGCACCAGCGTCAATCGGATAATTCCCAGTATGTCCTTGCAGTGTTATTTCTTTCGGATAAAAATACTGACTCTCATCCAATTCTGTGTCTCTGAGAATTTTATGAGCGTATTGAGCTAAGTTCAATCAGTAAAAGTATCAATGTTTGGAGCAAATTTGATTTGTTACTAATTAATTTTTCGTAGGTGAAAACTCTCTCCAGTGCTAGCTTCGATCATATCAGCCCTCAAGAAGAAGGGCCCAATCGGACTCTCGTCATGCTCTGTCGAACTCATAGTAGAACATTTGTGTTGTTAAATCCTAATGAACATACGTTGTTTTTGAGTTGAAGTCGTGATGGGGCTGAATAACTTATTCAAAATAAATACCTGCTTAGTCACGTTTTCGCAATTTAAATCATCAACCCATTTCTGAATAGAGGAAAAAAACATAAAAAATTATATTGGCAGTAAACAAGAATTTTTAATGTGATTAATTATTTAACACCCAGCAAAACTAAGATAAAAGAACTGCTGAAAAACGTAAAGAAATATATAATAAGCTTTTTTAGGTCCATTTTCGTGATCTATTTCTCGATTCGATGAAGTTCCCTAGATCTCTCGAAAATAAAATTGCGGAATTGTATTGGAACATATAAATAGGTTAACCAAAATTTAAATGAATGTACTTAACCAAGATTACATAATTAATCTGCACGAAATTTCTGTATTAGAAAGTCTTCAGATTTCGTATTCGAAAGATATCGTGGAGGAAAAATTATTAATTATACATTCGTGATAAATTAAAGTTTTTCCAACACTCTAAATTATACCGAATCTTTGAAAAAACCTTTTTCATCTTCCTTTGAATTAAAAGTTGAAATGATACATTCAAATCGTACCTGATGCATGCAGGGTCCCATGTGCATAACCTAATTGTGTTCGGTGACAATGTTATAGGACTGCTTATATTATCTTAGGAAATATGTTCGAAGCTATTCAACTGGGAAAAATCTTTAGCTCGAGTATTTGAACCTTATATTTTTCAAGGAAGAAACCTTCGAGCCAAATACTCTTATGATTCGTAAAGATAATATGATATGAATTTTTGAACCAAATCTGTGATTTCAATATATTTGATCACTTTCTGGACGATGGCTCTTCTAAAGCAATAAAACTTAATAAAATTTTAAATCAAAACGGGTTTCAATTAAATATTTATTAAAAAATTAACAATTTTTCTCAATTTGTAGTTAGCAGTGAGCATGTGTATTTTCATAGGTTTTACACACTAGGAATTTGTTCTTCCGGACGAAAGCGGGAGTAGCACAAGACCTTTCTTACTCACTTATAAGCTTTGTGATGAGGTTTGCCAATGGTTAAAGAATATGAAATTTTACGAACAATGAACGCTTATTCGAGAACTCACCCTGATTTCCTAGTGACTTTGAATATTATCGATATGTTATGATTTTCAAAGCTGATGATTCTCAATTTATTCTCGCAAAGCTGTTGGCAAATATTCGTCAGTATCTTCCTACCATTTTATTTTTTTTTTAGTAAATTTCAGAGTAACGATTACTTTTCGCTTATCTGTTAATCGTTTCAGAAGTATCGACAGGAAACATTACTCATGCCAAGATTAGTTTTATGCCCAATACGGGTTGAACTTTAGTACACTGCGTTCGTTTATATGCTGCTTGTGTAAGAGGCTAGACTTAAATTAATCTCAAAGCCATGATCTTTAACAAAATAAAAGCGATGGTAATTCCAGAGGCGAATATATATTCTGTTTTTTCACCAATTCCGATTTGCTGGGTAACTCCGTTCTGGGAGGCCATAGATAGAATCGGGTTCCGACCTGTGTTAAAAAACCACTATCCAAAATTCTCACACATTTTAGCTGTAAAGTTTCCTGGCTCACCTTGCAATAAATGTTTGCTACCTTATTTAACGGGTTGCCTTTCGATTAATTAATATTGTGACAAAATTTGTAAACGCAGAGCTGCAATAGTGTAATAGTGCGGAATAAAGTTGATGCCTGCTGTCGATGGTGTAATTTGATCTTTGACTCATCAATCCAATGATGAACCGTTGGGCTGGATCATGCGCTTTTAGTTTCTAGGAGAATAGGAATTAATGAAAGATGGGTATTAAAAGGTCATAAATTCCAAAATAATCAGTTGATAGTATTTCATTTTTCTTGATCTTATCTCTTTTTCAGTAAATGTGTGTGCGAGCTTCGGAAGAGTTTTCTTTCACATTTCAGAGGGTCCAGCACATACCTCTCTTTGATCGCAATTATAAAGAGGAAAAAATTAATTAGATGAAGAATAATTTAGTTTCGTTTGATGTTTGTGCATAACAAATTGAAACGCGTTCCTATTTTATGAAAATTATTACAGGTTGTATTTGAGATTTTTTGAGGCGCTGTTGCTCGTAACTGAATAATCCTACTTAATATGTAAGATAAAATTCAACTGTTAAAATCAGTTAGACGCCATAGCGCAAATCTCAATTTCTCAAATACATCCTGTATAGATATCTGTAAAAGTTTTATTAACTCAATAACACTTAAATCTTTTAATATGATATAATAAGTTTAAACTTAACTTGTAAACCATTTTTTCAGTTGTTTATCGTATTCTGAACATGTCCAGGTCCTAATCTTGTAATATCACCTTGAATTTTACTCAAGAAACAATTTTATGTGTTTTAAAACTAGGAGAAGACATGTGCTTGAAGGAGTTTAGATACTAGTATTTTCGGGTTCATTTTGGAGGGAAGTTGATCTAAGATTCAAATTGACCAGTATTGCCATAACAACACCGGTTTCATTCACGCCGAACAACTTGTTGGCTATCAGAGGATTTCTATTCATTGGGGAAAACAACATCACGAAAATGTCAAAGATTTCTCATGATTTAATTCGCATGGATTGAGAATAGGGTCATAAAGAAACATATACATATACTATGATATATGTTGACATACATAAAATATGTGCTTGTAGAGTGGTCGCAGTGTTGGACCATTTTTTGGGAAGGAACAGCTTAAACTCTTCAGATAAAAGATGAAAGATAGCTAATTTGTAGAAAATTTACGGGAGATTTTTTTTCGTATTTTTTCGATGAAAATTTTTTGGCGAAAAGTGAGTCCTGAATTGTCAAGAAGCATAAACATCAGCCAGTGTTGAAAATGTGGAAAACTCGTCATTTCTAACAAAATTATTTTTTCTGTAACAATCCTAGAAATTAATTTAAAGCTAGGTTTTTAAAAGTATCGACGAGTAGTCCGCATATGTTGTCTACTATTATAAGACAAAAAAATAAGTCCTAGACCCCGCCCAGAAAGTTCCATAACGATACGAAACAGATCGATTGAATTGCTGTCAGAACAGCTTTGCGAGACCCACGCCAAAAGAAATTGTGCCTCCAGAGCAAGATCCCACCTCGAAAAATAACGAGTACCAAAAGTCACTTGAAGAAAAAGGAAACAAGATATGTATACTATGTTTTCTCTGGGTTAACGATGCGGAAACTGAGTTTTCATGAATAATTTAAATATACATTCTATATTGATTTCAGATCGACAGCAAAAATTGACGCATATTGAAAAGCGAAATACAAAATTATACAGTTTAAATCGAAGTTCATCCCAATAAAGCTGTTCAGGGAGAGTTTTTAGCTGCTTACAAGAGCGGTTAAAAAGTATAAATCGCACACGCTTATCATAATATTCATAACACACCGAGTTTGATAACTTGTCGTGGAGGGAGAAAAACGGGAGTGAATGAACTCCTTACCGCACCCTCGACTGAAATTTCATGCCGGAGCGCTTACCCGGGACAGCTTATGCTCTTCAAATTCTCGTATCTACAAGGCCCGGAACTCATTTGTTATATGCATTTAATGCGCCAATTTATAATGTACTATGAAGCTAATCTCGTTTTCACCGCGAATATGGATCAACTGCTGAAATTTTTGTTATCAGACCTCTTTTTAATCAATTATGAAAATTCATTGAATTTTTCTTGACAGTAGTTTGTACATAACCATAGTATTCAATTTTGATAACAATTGATACCATCCTTATGACTATCAAAATTTTAAAAGTATGTTCTTTTCAAAATGGCTCATTTAGCACTTAAAGTTTCAGTTCCAGGGTCACTGTTGAACACTTACCAATCTTGAAAGTCTCTATTTAAAATAACATCTTTGATTATTTTTAAGAATGTGATCTCTTTTCCATCTAAGACATTCT
>SCLH01000972.1:96089-123178 GCA_004367855.1 Oikopleura vanhoeffeni | reverse complement strand
TTTCGACTTAAAAAATGTTTGAATAGATTTAAACATATAATTTTGTATTTTTGCAAATTTGGACGTTTAAAAAGCGCTTTTTAGGAATATTTTTATTATAGGAACGATATTGAAATTGATATCAATAAACTCGGTGAATTGAGACATAAAAACTACAGGCGCTTTTTCAATAATTGGATGAAGTCGAATTTCAACCAATCAGAGAGCGGCATTTTTAAATTTTGTTGAATTTTTATAAAAAAAATTTCTGAAAATTTTGAACCTAATTTTTTTTCATTTTTTTATTTAAAAAAAGAACAAAAATGCGTAATTACGAAGACAGCCTTAATTGACTTATGAAAAAAATATACAAAATATACAAAGGTTTCATCTCTTTCTAAAGCTGGAATTGCTGGATTTGCAAAAAAAGACAATGTTTTTGAACTTGTCGGCGGAATTGCTGAAGATAGTCTGGAAAAATGGGACTATGATAAATCGACAAATATATTTAATACTTATGCTAAATCTTGGGATAGCATACATGTAAGTTATCGTATAAATTACAAGTAACTGAAAAATTTAACTGGTAGTTTGTGTTACGGTAGGTCCGACAAAACTTTTATTTGCTTATAGACTATAGTTAGGGAGCGAACCGGCAAACTTTCTGACTAAACCATAACAGCTGACCGTAATTATTTAGCTATTACAGGGTTAAATCTACTCTTGGAAATTGATTCTGAGCATGAAAACTCTTGAGCCTTTAGTGGCCAGAAAATGACTCATCAACCGCTTTTTTAGACTAAATGAAATTTAAGCATATTTAACTTTATTTTTTGAATTACAAACACACAGCCCGTACTCACAACAAAATGTACTACATTTTCCTAGAAAAATTTTGAAAAAAAAACAATTTCGAAATGCGTAGGCGGAAAAAATGTAAATCATTCAAATGTATAGCGCGCGCCCCAGCGCGCGCCCATATTTGGCATGGTAGTCTAAAATTATCCATAGATTACGAATAACATAGTGGCTTAGGTTCGAGTTCCACCGAATATATGAAACCGGCAATTTAATTTCAAAACCGTATTTTCACGGTAAATTACCGGCAAAAAAATAATTTTTCATTTTTTCCTTTTCAAATTGTATCGCTTTAAATTTTTTGCCCGTTTTTTGCCAAACCCCCTAATTCAAAAGTTAAATTTTTGTCTGGTTCGTTCCCTAGCTATAGTAGCAGTTTTTTGACATGTTCTTAGAAATCGTGGAAAAAATGAACTTTGCTTAAATTTTTCTAAAATTTCACCAGGAAAGTCTTCAAAAATGCCAACCAAATTATTTTCAAAAAATGCTGATTTTTGGAAAACGGGACATTATTTCCTGCCATAAATTTTTCACAGTCATATTCGCCACAAAACATTAAAGTGCTCCGAAAATCAATTTAATCTGAGTCGGTCAAATTTTGTCAGGCCTAACAAATTATTTGTTCAATCAGCAATAAATTATGAAAGAAAAAGATGGACTGGTTCAAATTATTTGTATTATTTTCTTCCTTGACAATAATAATTTAAACAACGGAATTTGCAAAAAATGACCGAACAAACAGAATTTTGTGTTTTGTTTATGTGAACATTTCCAAAGTCAAGTTGACTTAGTCAACGGTTTTACCGAGAATAATTAAGAAATTGAGCTAATAATTAAGTTTTTGCTGGAAAAACGATTTTCGCTGATTAGACCAAAAATGTGATAGAAAACCGTAAGTTGAAAATGTTTCAGCATAAAAATAAAATCGGTGATAATAGCAACTTGGAATTTGTCTCATGATAAATTAGCATCTTTGAAAAAATATATGGACTTTTTTTAACATTATTTGCCATATCCCCTATTCACACTTTTGTTAATATCCCGGCCCTNTTTTCGTCGGACGAAAAAAAAAGTGACAAAACTGAAATTGTCACTTTTGTTTTCGTCGGACGAAAAAAAAAGTGACAAAACTGAAATTGTCACATTGTGTGACAAAGTGACAGAAACTCACGTGACACAAATGAGTCATCTGTTATGCCCAAATTTAGCTGTAATTTAATCTCGCTGTCTACCCACCGGACGAAAAAAAAGTGACAATTAAAAAAACTCAGGCTGTATACAAAAATTATTCTGATTTCAAGACACAATTTATAATTTAAAAATTATCTACATTGACCCTCTTTATCGAGATTTAAATAAAAAAACTACTTACGAAAATGTCTTCTGATAATTCTGCATCGAACTCCCAAGGACGCAATTCACCAATCGATGATCAAATCCCGTACCCAAACATGGTGGAGGAGCGGGGCAACACGATAACTCAAACTAAATAACTCTGACTTAATAAATACGCTTAACTTTTTTGAAGTGAAATTATCGCTAAAAGTAACAAATACTTTCATTTTGAGATGAAAAAATCATTAATTTAAACTTTTTAAGTTTATGCTAAGTAAAGCAGTTAATCAGTCATAATTCTCCCATAATTAAATGATATTTTGATAATGTGATTCGGACTAATTGGCACCTTAAAAACAATAAAAGTATCGAGAGATCTCTCGGACTAAATAAGCCTATGACTAAATAAGCCTAACTTTTCCCTTAATTAAAGTTTAGTTCACTTTTAGTATCTTAAGAAAATAAAACGTGATTACGAAACTTTTACCGCATCAAGTCAACAATTTCTATTTTTAATCATAATTAAAAAAAACACTTTGTACTCTATTTGCCCGCTAATAATTAGATGAAATAAAACCATATAAACTTGTTATAAGATGGTTTGTAAGCAGGTTAAATTTTCTGCCTATGAGAGTTCATAAAAAATTCTTATTTTGATCGAGAGCTTTTGATTTTATTGAAACGATTATTCTTTGATTTTTGTGTGATTGTTAAAAAATTGTAAAAATATATTTTTAACCAACTTTTTATGATTTTTAACTATTAAAACGTTATTTAAGATAGTAAATCTAGTTTAATCATATTGGATTACATCTATATTCTTGTGGATGTCATTAATCAAAGTCGTCCAAATCTCACTCGGGTGACATCAACTAGCTACTATTGTCCTTTTTTCTTATTTTTAATAGCGTGAAATTGGCGGTTATAGTTTTTAACGATTTTGAGTCTATGTCACGAAATGGCCTAGAATGTAGCGAAATGGCCTAGAAATTGCCAAAAAAATGTGATATCTATAGCGATTACGATCCTCGGGTGCACAAAACGACTCTTTTTTCTCAGAGAATATTCTTCTATTTTTGGGCAATATTAACGTGAGCTACTCGTCTCATTCCGAGAAATCGAAAAATGACGATCATTATATCGGCATAAGAAAAAATTTTCAGCACATAATTTGGAAAATTTTCTCTGATAAATAGGATGCCATGACATGTCACCCGTAGATGCCAAAAAAGAGGCTTAGAGAGATGTGTGACAACTGGACTCGGGGATCGTAATCGATATAAGCAAATTGAAAATCCTAGCAAAAAAGTTCCCGATACATATATCCAAATTAACGAATAAAATAGTTCACCGGTTGGTCTTCTAACTCGAGTGGAACCAGGAATGCTGAGTACCCTGTACCCAATTCTTGCTGTAAAGATCGATCAGATGACTCTGAATTTTGTGGATTAGAATAAATTGACCTAGATTAAATTTACCAAGATGGATGTGTAAAAGGGGTAAGATCTTTCAAGCATCGAAATGTTCAATTATTGTTCAAACTCTAAAATAAGGGATTTTTGGGTCTCCGAATCAAATATTTGGCATTTTGAAAGGACTATAATTTTAAATTTACTTATGATAAACACATTTCATTTTGTAACAATTTGCTATTCGCTCTCCTTACTACCTCTTATTTTCGAGAAGTTGATATAAGAGATTCCCTCTCCTTTTTCGCTCGTTTCCATTATAACTTGATGGACACCGAATTCATAATTTTGGTTTTATGGTTAATTTTTTTCTTAAAAAAAACAAATCCAGATAAAGCAATGAAATTTCATAAAAAATGGAAAACTTCTGTCGAAAATTGCAGATGTTGAATGAAAATTGAAAATTTTTATTAACAACTTAAATATTCAAAATTGTCTCTAAATTTAAATCTTGTTATCAAAAATTATATTTAAAAATTATTTTCAAGAATTAAAATCAGAAAATTTGTGTAATATTGCAAAAGGTTAGTAAAATTTCAAAATTATCAGAAATTTGAAACTTAATAAAATAAGTTTAAAAATAAAATAACTTTAAATCCAAAAATTTTTAAATTTGATGAGAAATTCAATAAAAACTTTTCTATTGTTGTAATCCGAATTTGAAAAATAGAAAANATATCCAAATTAACGATTAAAATAGTTCAACGGTTGGTCTTCTAACTCGAGTGGAACCAGGAATGCTGAGTACCCTGTACCCGATTCTTGCTGTAAAGATCGATCAGATGACTCTGAATTTTGTGGATTAGAATATATTGACCTAGATCAAATTTACCAAGATGGATGTGTAAAAGGGGTAAGATCTTTCAAGCAAATTCAATTATTGTTCAAACTCTAAAATAAGGGATTTTTGGGTCACCGAATCAAATATTTGGCATTTTGAAAGGACTATAATTTCAAATTTACTTATGATAAACACATTTCATTTTGTCACAATTTGCTATTCGCTCTCCTTACTCCCTCTCCTTTTCGAGAAGTTGATATGAGAGATTTGCTCTCCTTTTTCGCTCGTCTCCATTATAAGTTATAATTTATAACTTTGCCTGAAACCCCCTTAAAATCATTTAAGCTCGAAAATTGGATAAGCGATAATATAGCTATAATTGCAGGAGCCGCTGTCGGCATGGCTGTGGTTCAATTTATAATTATTGCATTTGCTTGTTTGCTCGATAGAAGAACTAATCCTGGTTAAACTTAATTTATTCGCTTAACTTATTTTCAGAATATTTCCTTATCTGTATGAAACACAATTATTCAAAAATGTTTGATTTTAATAGTAAAAAAAATGACAAAATTGCCTATGTAAAATTTGATTGCTCAAATAATTCAACAAAAAAATATTCGGTGAAAAAAAAAGGTTGACCATGAAATTCAAAATTCCTGATTAAGCATTCCTGATACAATACCAATCAAGGAAATTGGTACAGGGGGGCCATATCGCCGAAAAAAACTTACACAATTTCACGATTTTAAGCTAAAATCATTTCAGTGCCTAGAAAGCCGATATCGCCGAAGTTGCGTAGGCGTTTGGGGTTTTTAAGACAAATTTATCTGACTCCATTATGAATGACGTCATATTTGAAAATTGAATTGCACAAATCTAGTCTTATGAACATTTTGTTTGATTGCGTTTGGTGGACGTTGGACTGTTGAAAAAAAAACAGTTTAGTTATAACGTCATTTCGAACAACAATGCTTTTATCCATTCTTTATACAAAACTTATGATCTGTCCATATCGCCGAAAATGCTCAATATCGCTGAAATTTAGATCAAAAAACTTTCGGCGATATTCGGCTTCCCCCTGTAGTTAGTTCAAAAAGTGTTGGCATTATCAGCAGCATTTTCAAGTTAAATCGATAAACAGGAGAAATCGAAAACTTTCCTGCGATGGAAAATTTTCCCTGATACAGTAGTATTGTACAATCAACTCAGGAGCACCGCTACAAGCGTGGACATAATGAGGGCTTTGATTGGCGGACTTTTAAACCAATTCTAACAAGCTTACTAGTTTTTTCAAAACGTGTTGGTTTGACATTGACTCTGAGTCAGCGTATCCACCGTGAGATTTGGTCAAACTGTGCGTGGGCAATAGAACTCTAAAATTTGAGCCCTAGGATTAATCAAACCAAGAAATTCGAAAATAATATTTAAAAATGACCACATGCAGAACTAGAGAGTAAAAAGTAAAATAATTAGGAATTTTGTGATTTTCAATATTGTGAGGTGACCAGAACAAATTTAATGACGGGAAAATGTATTCAACAGAAATGGTGCGAATCCATGAAAATTGTGTGGGCTTTCAGGTTTGAAAAAATTGATGATTAATGTTTACATTCTTTCGATGATATTTTTCAGTTATTTGTATTACTAACAAGTGTCAAAATGAGATGAAATGTGCTCATCATGTTTTTTTTAAAAAGGTGTTATGACATTTGAAAAATTTCACTTAAACTCTCTTACATAATCGCTAGTTGTCTAAATGACGACAAGATATTTTATATAATTGTAGTCGCCACTGTAGGCCCCACTAAAGACTGTAAATGTGAAGAAGATGATGTTTTTGGTAGTATTACCCGACCAAATGGTGGAACTGTTCGTGGAGAATGTACCACAAGTAAGTAAAACATAAAAAAAATTTAATAAATAATTTTGTCTAAAATTTCTAGCGATATCAATTCAGCTAAATACAGCTTTAAAGATATTTTTTATCTTACTATTAAAGGAATGACTAAATTACTTACTCAAATTTCTCCAAATGCACAAAATAGGAAAGTGTTTTAAAAACTGATTCGTTCTCGGCCCGGTAATTAGCAAACGTAGCGTGTTTTTAAGTAGTAGGGCCAGGATATTTACAAAAGTGTGATAGAGGGATATACAATTTTTCAAATTTTTGACAACAATTGATTAACATACTAAAATAATAAATCAAAATAAGGTTCGAAACTAAAGATCATTTGTGAATGGTCATGAATTTATAAAAGGGAAAACAAATAAATTTCTTGAAACTTTCAGAAAAAGAGTAAAAAATTAAATTTTTTAGAATTATTGCAGTATTTTCTCAAACTTTTTGAACTCTCTTCGAAATTTATTATGCTCAAAAACAAAAGTTTTAAAAAGTTTCAAACAATTGATCTAAAAATTGCTTCTTATAAAGCTGATCCACAATAAAATTTGTTTTTCGTAACTATTCTAATTTTATCAATTTAAGAGGCCTTTGGGAAAAGCAATGAACCTTGGAAGGTTTACTGTGATGACAATGATAATAATGTCCAAGATGCAGACGAACCGTCGATTACACTCTCGATGAACAAAAAGTGCAAAAAAATAGCTTCAGGATCAAACAGTATCACTTGCGGTGAATCTGGCGTTGGCGGCGGCGGTGGTACTGATCTGCGAGTTTGCGCTTGTACTTCCAAGGTAAATTCTTTATCAATTTTAAAATTATTCAAACTGAGACTGTTAAATAATACAGTATACTAATGCAACCATAGATGAGGTATACAGTATACCGTATACGGTATACCTTTTTCATCGATAGTTTTTTTTGTCGACTTTTTCTCCCCTATCTTTTGCTATGAAAATTCCGTAAGCGTTAAAACCTCTCTTATAAACGAATAAGAATATACATTGTACACAGTTGAAATATGAGTGTTTTTATACCACAAACTATGTCATAAATACACTTTCATAATTATATTATAGTCAATGCAAAACTACAATTTTCAAAGCAACTTACTACTGCACCCACAATCCCCTTAAAACATATACGAAAAATTTGCATTAAGCGGGTAGGTGTCGGTTTTTTTTGAGCCCTTTATAGAATTAATTTATGATACATTAATATCGGTTATGACTAAAGTTGACCCAAGGAATCTCATGGTGGCAATTATTTTTTTCAAAACAATCTAGAACAAAATCTAGAATTTTCAAAATTCGAATATATTTTTGCTTTAACCCGCATAAAACCGGTATTTCACCATGATATGAACATTTTTTATTGGTGAATATGACCCACCGAAAACGATGCATGACATTAAAATTNAAAAAAAAAAAAAAATCGAAAAATTCCTTCTCATCACTTTTTTGTTCTTATTTATTCGCTACTTTGTGTAAATTTTGAGACGCTTTGTATGTGGGGTCTAAAAGAAGATAGATTAAAAAAAAACGTTTAGTGCTCTAGAATTGACTCACCACCTGGTGGTGTGATGTAACAAGGATGACTTTGAGATGTGTAATCGTTAGACGAAGGCTAGATCTACAAACAAGTATCCTCAGATTTTTAACAACTGCCCTAGAACTGTTCTGAGGCGTGATTGAAAAGTACCAAAAAGCGACACCTACCCCCTTAAAATTATAAATATTTCTCCCTACACATTTTTCTATAACGAAAGATAGACTTTTTAAAAAAGTTAATCAAAAAATTATCGATGAAAATAGTATACCCTCCATAAAACGAGTTAAGACCGGGAGAACCAGGAGCGAAAATAAAACCAGCGCATCATAAAAATTACGCTGTATATCCTTCACCAACGGAATTCCATCTCAAAAACGTTTACTATATCTATAGGGGAAACTTAGAAACCGATGGTCATTTTTTGGTTCACATGCTCTGAATTAATCAACTTAATTACGTGAATTAATGACACTACAAGTGATTTCGAAATTAAATAAAATAAAATTTATTTCGAAAAAAATAAACTTTTGCCACAGTTAAAAAAAATCGGATTATCTAGCTCAGGGGTCGGCAAAACGTTTTGAAAAACCTGATCGGATCGAACTTGATCGGATCGCAAATTTTGAAAACCTGATCAGATCGAACTTGCTCGGATCGCAAATTTTGAAAACCTGATCGGATCGAACTTGATCGGATCGCAGATTTAAAAAACTTGATCGGATCGGATCAAAGTCGATCCGATCAAGTATTTGTCGATTTAGATCGGACAAAAAATAAGTTTTACGAGTTTAAAATAGAGCGGCCGCGGTCATAAACATTACTGGGGATGGCTTATATTTTGTAGAATTTCAGGCAGAAAAGTTGTAGCAAATTTTCCGAAGAGTGTTTTGAAATTTTTTGAAATTTTTTTTGATATCGGCCGATAAAAAGTCGAAAAAAAATATTTAAATTTATAGGTTTTACAAAATCAGCTTCAAAATTTTCATTTTTGAAGAGAATTATAAAAAGGTTTAAAAAAAGTTTTAAAATCTTATAAAGAATTCTAAAGAAATTTCAGAAAATAGTCAAATATGTAAGAAAAGTTCATCCGAGTTATCATCCCGAACACCAGTTATTATATTAGATCAGAGTTGATGTCAAACTGTTTTTCGCTCAATAACAAACTTTATCTGCCATTGCGGCGATTTTACCGCCCAGCCAAAAAATGACCATCGGTTTCTAAACGCCCGATCTATAGCGCTTGTTCGAATCCCACTAATATTGTCTTAGTGATTGCTCGAGTGAATATACACCGATTACATTTAGCGGTCCCAATATTAAGCAATCTTGCCTATAATCATACTCAATACATTCACTAAGACAAAATTAGTGGGATTCTAACACGCGCTATAAAGATAGTAACCGTTTTTGAGATGGAGTTTCGTTGGTTAAAAGATATTGAATGAATTATATATTCCGTATTCACACTTTTGTAAATATCCCGGCCCTACCACTTAAAAACACACTACGTTTCGTAATCAGGGCCGGGATATGTAGAAAAGTGTTAATAGGGGATATAGACAAATTACAAGCATTACAATTTTCAAAACTAAAATCAAAAAAATTTAAATTTCGTCATTGATTCAACAAAAGAAAAATAAGTTTATAAATTTATGAAAATTAGACAAAAATGTTTTTTAGCCAAAAAATTGCCCTACTTGCGAGGGTGTCTGTACTGGTGAATCTGGTAAAAAGGTCATTATCAAATTTACTTGCTCAGCCGGTTCTGATAATGATGGTGACAGCAAAAATATTATTCAAAAATGCAACAGAATTAAGAAGAAAAGTCTCGGACTCTCTTGTAACGCCGGAGATGATAACAATTATGGTGGTGGAGTTTGCAAACAAAATGGTAAGGCTTTACCAGCTGGATGTGAAAATTGCAAAAAGTTCAATAAGGGATATTGCTAAAGAAGGAAAATAATGCAAAAAATACATTTATTTTTCTCAACATAAATCTAAACTGACAAAATCACCAATTATTAAAAATACTTGTTATATTTCTCAATATATTTCCGAACTGAAAAATATCCTAAAATTAAAAATGCTGAGAAATTTTATTATACTTAGTATTTACTAGTATTTATAAACTAAAAAATTTCCAAATATTAAAATACTAAATAAAGCGGAAGGTCGATTTTAAATTTATTCCTTATAGATTTTGTTCTGGGTATATCTGTAAACGAATACGAAGCAGTTTACAATTGATAGGTTAGTTATCAATGGTAACGTGTTAAATAATAATGGGTCGAATAAGTGCCGAACCAAAGTTATCGACGAAATTCGGCCAATTTTGCGCAAAATTGGATCAAAAAATATTGGCAATATAGAAAATTCTGCTTTCGCGTCGAATTTTATCATGACGTCACAAGAATAAAAAGTGACCAATGAAATCACAGAATTATCGACAATCGTGTGCTGTGATTGGACTATGTCTTTTATTGTGACGTCATGATAAAATTCGACGCATAGGCAGAATTTTAGATTTAGAAATTCTATAATAGAATGATGATCTCATGATTTAGTTTGAGATTTTTTTTTTGTTTTCTGCAGCTAAAGAACTTCAGAAGACTGACTTTTTTAGCAAAATATATTGTCCTAATGAAAAAATTTCTTTGCTTATTGTTGCGTCAAATAATCGATATTAAGAGTGCTAGAAAAAAATGTTGGTCATACCGTATAACTAGGGTCAGTACCGGGAGATTTATCTGCAAAACTAAACCCCTCAGCACTAATTCTCTGAGTTTATATGGTTAAACTCATCGGTATAACTCATACGTTTTTGTCACGGAACTAAGATTAGAACAATCATTAGGTCATCCAAAGTTTTCCTAGAAATTGGAGCTAAAAAACAGCCTTGTATAGGAATCAAAAGATATTTCTAAATAAGTTCAAAATATTCATGAAAAAATCACGTTTTTAGGAAAAAATAGTGAGTTTTCTCGATTTGAGCAATTTTTAAATCACAGTAATCTGATACAATGCAACTAACGGACACACAGACACTTCAAAATATACTTTAAAATTGAGACTTAAATTAATAGTCTATAAAGCTATCACAGTGATCCAAAATTGGTAGAAGTGATAGTATCACTTTTACCAATTTTGGAGATTTTGAATTTGTTTTCCGAGCCATCAGAGCGGCAAAACCAAACTTTAATCGTATTTTTTTCGAAATGTTTCTAATTTTTCGGACGAAAAAATGGAAAAACGAGTTTTGTAATTTCTCAAAAAACGGCCTCTGTAAAAATATCTCCTCTCTCAATTTTCGAGATAAATTTACAGTTTATAGCTAAATTGAGAGCTAGAAAGGGTTTTGGAGGCTTAATTTTTTCTTCAAAAATTTTGATTCGGCTTCATTCTTAAGGCATATGATTCATATGATATGAAGTTCACTATAATTTTTCATTATTCGAAAGTCGAAAAATGCAATTGTGAGAACACTTTTTTGTTCGTTTTTTTCAAATATTCGAACAAATTTGAGCATTTTAGTGCTTATTTCGTGTTTATAGATTTTAAAAACGTGATCAAGATGTTTTTTTTCGAATATTATTTACAAATAAAGTAAAAATTTCGAAAATCGGGAAAGTGATAGGTTTTTTAAAAAGTTTTTTAAAGTATGTGTGTATGCGTAGGTGGTATTATATCAGATTACTGCATTTTTTAAATATGATCGCAGAGTGTTTTTCTTTATAGTTGAACAGTTTTTGAAATATATTATTTGTTAATTTGCTCAGAAACGGGCCATAAAATTTTTAAATTGGCGACAGTCATTCCCTTGAAACAATTTTTATTGAATTCACTGAATTTTTAAAGTTAATATCTGAATGTGCAATACATTCAATAAGCTAGCAGTTCACACAAACAAACCCCTCAAAGTTATGAGTATATAAAGTTTCATACGATGTAACAGGGTGTAGGTTTTCCCTTCTTTTTACCAAACTGTTCCTTGGATTTCCGCTCGTTCTGATTGGTGAATTTGAGAAAACTCTTCTGACAACCAATCAAAACGGCGGAAATAAGTGTAACCAGTTTGGAAAAAAGAAGGTAAAACCTTACACCTGTTTAATAATAATAACCTTTTTTTATTCAATCAGTATGCAAATAAATAACCTTTTTATATATACAAGGGGAACGATAGTCCGCCGAAAAAACCTACTTTACGCTTATATCGCCGAAGTGCCCGTATCAAATTTTGCCGAAATGTTTCTTTTGAGATTTATATCTCAAATTAGTTTTAAATGGAAGTCATTTTCACGAGTTGAACCTTCCCAAATCTAGTCATTCAAAGTTTAATTGATTGCGTTTGGTGGAGTATTAAGTTCCACGCATTTTGTTGATTTATTTAATTCGAACCTATTTTAAAATCTTTAGAAAACAGAAATTGTTTGATATATGACGTCATTTCGAAACGCTTACGCATTTTCACTTTTTGAAAAAAAATTTATTTTAGTTCCCATATCGCCGAATGTGTCAATGTTGCCGAATTTACCAATATTGCTGAATTTTTCAGCGAAAAACACTTTGGCGATATTTGCCCCCTTTACTAATTATATAAAATCAATAACAATAAGTTTTATCACATGTTTCGACTTTATATTCATGTCATTAATATTCAGACTTGTGAAGTACTCTATTCAGAAAATAGGTCAGAAGTGTAAAATGCAATGTATTTAGCACAATTTTGAGTAATCCTAAAAGGCGTGGAGAACTGAAAAACGAGTGTTTTGAAACGATTCTTAAGAGGTGCGTAATTATATTGAAGTTAATATTTTCGAAGGTGATATTAATCTTCTTGAACACTTGTTGATCTAATCATGTTCTTTCACAAAAGCCACTGTTCTATGCGCAATGTCAATAGTTTCTAACTCTCTCAGACCAGGTACTTATTTGTAGATAAACTAGTCCTGTTCTTATCATATGAATAAAAATTAACATTGAGCTTACTAGAAAATTTAATCCCAAGGCATCTAAAATAGAAACCAAGATTTTTTTGTGCAAAAAGTTGTTTGAATCAAAATTGAATTAAAAAATGCTTTCCATGTGTGCTTTTTAACCTTGTTATAAATAAAGTGGAGCCAGACTTGGCGGATTAATCCAATTTATACTTATTTTCTATATATTTCTATCTTGCACTTTTTCCGTTTCCTCTTAAATCAATATTAATAAATTTTATTTATCATCAATGTTAATAAATAAACCAGTGTTAAGTTTCAAGGTATATAATACGAATTTGTATCACATACTAAGATATTTTGCAAAACATATCTTTACTATAAATAGCCGATATGGCCTTTTCCGGCTTAGATTGGGCGCAGAAATTTTCAGCTTGCTGATTTGTCTTCTGATTCTGTCAAAAAAGTGCAATTTATTGTCAAGAGATCTTCTTTTAGGAAGGTTTTATGACATTTAAAAACTGCACTTTGAAAATCTGGATATGAAGCTAGCCGTCTCAATGACGAAAAGATATTTATATTATGTTAGTCGCCATTGTGGTCCCAATAAAGACTGTATGTGAACGCAGATGAAGTTTTTGGTAGAATTCCCGACCAAATGGTGGAACTCTTCGCGGAGAAATGTACATACAAGTGAAGTGAAATTGTAAAGAAGGGAAAATTGAATTTAATTTTGAACAAACTTTGATTGAAATACCAAAAAATGACAATCAGAATAGTGTCCAAGCGAAACCTTATTCGTGAATATTTAATTTTTTTTTGAAATTTTCAAAAAGTTCAAAAAATCAAATTTTTCGAACTTATTTTCAGAATTTTTTTAAAAGAGAGATTGAATCAATTCCGACTGATCTCAATATTGTAAAAGTTTTATTTAATTTATTGTCTAATAAATATCAGTATTTTAAATAATATCATAAATATTTTTTATAATTAGATCATCATACTTTTTTAATTTGTTATTTTATATTTTGTATGTTAAGGTGCGTTTGGCAAGAGCAATGAACCTTGGGGAGTTTACTGTGACGACAATGGTAATAAAGTCCAAGATGCGGACGAACCATCGATTTCACTCTCGATGAACAAAAAGTGCAAAAAAATAGCTTCTGGATCAAACAGTATCACTTGCGGTGAATCTGGCGACGGCGGTGGCGACGGCGGTGGCGACGGCGGTGGAACTGATCCGCCAGCTTGCTCTTGTACTACCAAGGTAGATTTTTCTATCAATTAAAAAATAATTAACACTGAGACTGTCAAAATATACAGCATAAACACAGAATTACCTCCAGACCATATGTTGGTTCCTCGAAAATATTTGTTTCGTTAATATTTTTGTCAATTTTACACTATTAGTGCAAATTAAAAAATTGATTTTAAAAAAATATTTTAGCCAAAAGATTGTCCAACTTGTGACGGTGTTTGTACTGGAGAATCTGGTAAAAAAGTCATCATGCAATTTACTTGCCCAGCCGGTTCTGATATGCTGTACTAGCAAATTGATCAAATGGTCAAAATCGCTTAAAAAAGTCTTCGGACCTTTGTCAACGCCGGAGGATGTGCACAATTCCGGAGGTGGTGGAACTTGCAAAAATGGTCAGACCTTACCAGCTGGATGTAAAAATTGCAAAAAGTTCAAGAAGGGCAAATGCTAAAAAAGAAAAATGCAATAAAAACATTTATTTGTCTCAACATAAATATAAACTGAAAAAATCGCCAATTATTGAAAATACTAAATAAAGCGGAAGGTCGATTTTAAATTTATTCCTTATAGATTTTGTTCTGGTTATTGTTAACGAATACGAAGCAGTTTACAATAGATTGGTTAGTTATCAATGGTAACGTGTTTAATCATAACGGGTCGAATAAGTGCCGAACTAAGGTTATCGACGAAATTCGGCCAATTTTGCGCAAAATTGGATCAAAACATATTGACAATAAAAAATCCTGCATTTGCGTCGAATTTTATTATGGCGTCACAAGAAGAAAAAGTGACCAATGAAATCACAGGATTCTCGACAATCGTGTGCTGTGATTGTACTATGTCTTTTCTTGTGAGTCATGATAAAATTTGACGCATAGGGAGGATTTTTATAGAATGATTATCTCATGATTTTGATTGATATTTTTTTGTTTTCTGCAGCTAAAAAACTTCTGAAGACGAACTATTTTAGCAAAAAAAATTGTCCTAATGAAAAAGTTTCTTTGATGGTTGTTGCGTCAAATAATAGATATAAAGAGTGCTAGGAAAAGATGTTGGTCATACCGTATGAGTCATACGTTTTTGTCACGGAATTAAATTAGAACGATTATTAGGCCGTCCAAAGTTTATATATAAATTGGAGCTAAAAACAGCCTATTTGAGAATAACCTTATTCCCAAGAGTTTCTCTCAGTCAAATCATTTATAAAATTCTCTCTATGTGTTAAATTTGAAGGCGAATATTATTCTCTCAGGAAGCTTTTTATTTTAAAAAACTAGAATGTTTGAAGAACAAGAAGTCGAAAATGTCGTTATATCTTTTTTCCTGGGGGTTTGAGGAAGTCGGTTGTTCTGTGAAAAATAATTGCCTTGATTTGCGCTACAAGATGAACATATCAGAATCAAATTTCGAGCATTTTTTTGTGAGAACCAATCAGAAGCTTTGCTCATAATTTAAAAAAAAATTTGAATTTTAAGAAATCGAAACTTTTTAAATTTTTTGAGACAAATACTTTTTTCAAGCAGTGTCTAGTTTCGAGTTAGGGGACAACCTTGGACGGCCTAACGATCATCTCCAATTTAATATTATAAACTAGAAGCCATAAAACCCTTTATTGTTATTAATAATATTTTTGAGAGATTCAGCAATTACTTATCGGTCAGCTGATGCATTAGAACATACTTTATTTTCCGTATTTTTTGCCAAAGCAAGCGGGGATTAAGTCCAAAACAAACAATCAGAGCTTATAATTCTGATGATAAGTGGTTTTTGTAGGGTATCAGATAATTAATTTGAACTATGTCGAAAAATGCAACTGTTATTAAGAATTCGAATATTAAAACAAGCTAAAATTTAGCATACTTTCGAAGTGCCCTGGCCACGAAAATGTCCATGTAAAATTAATATTTTTCTTTAGGGGGTTGTAAAGATGGGCATTATTCTGAGATCTGGAGGAGCTTAACCCTCCGAAGCAAAAAACTACTTTGAGCGCTGTTCACAGAAAACTCTTATGAGATAAATTTTCAATTTTACATTTATAATCAAGTTGAAGAGTTAAATTTTCAAAAAAAATTTCATATTCAAGAAACGTTATGTTAAACTCTAGAAAAAAACGTTTGAAAAGCAATAGTTATTAAACCACGTGATACTACTTCATGGTAGGCTGCAAGAAATGTTCTACTAAATACTTTTGTCTGATTGAGTATATCTATTAGGAATCGAAAGATATTTATAAATAAGTTCAAAATATTCATGAAAAAAACAAGTTTTTTAGGAAAAAAATTGTGAGTTTTTTCGATTTAATGAAATTATTTGATGATTATCACAATATTAAGGCAAATATGGTATGAGAGTACTACTCTGGCATAGTTTTCAGAAATTAAATAGTTTTTCCAAACATATCATTTTATTCATGCGAAATAAGATATTTTGAAATTTCACCCACAAAATTTTTTTTTCTCCAGATATGCATTATGTCCAGAATGCTAATTTTTAGACATATTGTACTCAAAACTTTTTTAAAAAATGGCTAATTTGAAATTTTAATTCCAGATTTGGATCATAAATTATTTTTTGGAAGTAAGACTTGTAAGGAGCGATTAGGTCGAGCGAAAATTCGCCTCTCATCAACTCGTCATAAAATTTGAACCTATAATCTGAAAAAATTTACCATCATATTTTCAAATTCAGATTGTTAATTTTTGGAACGAATCTGAAAGAGAAGTTTCTGCAATCATTTTTTCCATTATTTTTAGCTGATTTAAAGTGACTTGAGTCTTTCAAAAAGCTCTATACCTTAATTTTTTCCTTTTTACAGTCAAGAAGGCTTTTTAAGTTATGTAATATGGAAAAAATTAAATAAGAATTCCAAAATTTTTTGAAACTCAAAATATTTGTTGACAATGAAAAAATATCATGCTCTATGGCGCCGAAACCGTAGATAATTTGACCGCAGTTTATACAATGAAAAAATTTTAAATTAAGAAGACAAAATGTCAAAAACGGCATTTTTTGTTATTATCGAGGCACTTAAGTAAATAGGCAACGGAGATGTTTTAAAGACTTTTTTGACTTGAAAAATAATTCTTCATGAGCACTTTGATATCACAGTAATCTGATACAATGCGACTTACGCACATACAGAGACTTCAAAATATGTACTTTAAAATTAAGACTATGATTTATATTCTATAAAGCTATCACCTCTACCCATTTTGGAGATTTTGAATTTGTTTTCCAGAGCGGCAAAACCAAACTTTAATCGTATTTTTTTCGAAGTGTTTTTAATTTCTCGGACGCAAGAACGAAAAACGAGTTTTGTGATTTCAAAAACAATGATTTTTTAAGGGCTCTGTAAAAATATTTCCTCTCTCAATTTTCGAGATAAATTTACAGTTTATAGCTGAATTGAGAGCTAGAAAGGGGTTGGGGGGGTCTTTCTCCCGCCGTTTTTATTTGACGGTGAGGAAAAATAATATTTTTTTTCCGTCGCTACTTTTCTCTAGACGTGGAGAAGAAAAAAATATTTTATTCTTCTTTCCGTCTTTTTTTCAAATTTCTAGATCGATCGTTTTTTGGTTGCGATTTTTGTTATGTTTTTCATATAACAATTCTTTTTAATGACGGTAGAGAAATTTTTTTTCTCCATTCACATAAAAGACGGGAGAAAAAACCTAGAAAGGTTTTTGGAGACTTAAGTTTTTTTTCAAAAATTTCGATTCGGCTTCATTCTTGAGGCATATGAAGTTCACTATAATTTTTGTTCGTTTTTTTCAAATATTTAACCACATTTAAGCATTTTGGTGCTTATTTCAACTCTCAGCCTGCACCAGGAAATTAATTATGACATATTAATTACAAATGAAGTAAAAATTTCGGAAATCGGGGAAGAGATAGGTTTTTTAAAAACTTTTTTAAAGTCTGTGTGTATGCGTAGGTGGTATTATATCAGATAACTGTATTTTTTAAAGATGATCGCGAAGTTTTTTTATAGTTGAACAGTTTTTGAAATATCTTCTTTGTTTATTTGCCTAGAAACGGTGGCGTAAAATTTTCAAATCGGCGACACCCATTCCCCTTATACAGCAGGGTCCGGCGGATAGGTGAGGGCGGATTGGTGAAATCTGGCCAATAGGTGAAATCCGGCTAATAGGTGAAGGTTTTGAGCGAAAAAACTTTCACCTATCCGCCGGACCCTGCTGTAATAAATTTTAATGAATTCACTGAATTTTCTAATATTAATATAGCAATTTGAAATACATTCCAATAAGCTAGCATTTTACACAAACAAACCCCTAAAAATTATGAATATAGAAGTTTTCAAATGAAATAAATAAACCTTCTTATTATATACAGGGGGGGGGGCAATATCGCCGAAAAAAACCTACGCAATTTCACGATTTTTAGCTAAAATACTTCCTGTGCCAATATCGCCAAATGTGCCAATATTGCCAAATTTGCCGAAATCGCCGAAATTCTTCGAGATTTGTATCTCAAATAAGTTTTAAATGACGTCATTTTCAGAATTGACCTTCGAAAATCTAGTTTTTTCAAGTTTTATTTGATTGCGTATGGCGGAGAATTAAATTCTACGCATTTTGTTGATTTATTTTATTCGAACCTATTGTTAAACTACGCGTTTTTCACTATTTGAACAACAAATTATTTCTGTTCCCATATCGTCGAATGTGCCAATTTCGCCGAATTTACCAATATCGCTGAATTTTTCAGCGAAAAAACTTTCGGCGATATTTGCCCCTCCTGTATCTTAACAAATCAATGTTCTTTACAAAGCCAGTGTTTATGCGCATTCTATAGTTTCAAAATCCCTAGACCGGTACTTTTTAGAATAAACTAGCCAGTTCCTAATCATAATGACAAAGAAATAACATTGAGCTTACTAGAAATTTTAATCCCAAGGCATCTAAAATGAGAAAACGAGATTTTTGTGCGAACAAGTTGTTTGGAATCAAAAATTGAAAAAAAATGCTCTTCATGCTTTTAACTTGTTTAATAAATAAAGGTGAGCCAGACGTGGCGGATTTATTCAATTTGAACTTATTGGTTACATATTTTTCTATCTTGCACTTTTTTCGGTTTTCTTTTTAACCCTCCGAAGCATATAAAAAAGTTCCGCCGAGGCATAATAGCCTTCCAGGAGGCTATACTTTGAGCGTTGTTTACAGAAAACTTTTATTAGATAAACCTTCAATTTTTCCTTTATGATCAAGTTGAAGAATTAAATTTTCGAAAAAAAATTTCATATTCTAGAAATTGTATGTTTAATTCTAGAGAAAAACGTTTGAAACGCAAGGTTTATTAAACCACGTGATACTACCTCATGGTAGGCTCCAGTAAATGTATGTTTATCTGAATAACTGCGCAGTGCTCTGTTTCAACTCATTACCTTTTGTCTGATTAACTATATCTGGGTGGGAACCAAAAAAATTTCTAAATAAGTTTAAAAATATTCGATGGAAAAATCACGTTTTTTGGAAAAATGTTAGTTTCTCCGATTTAATGTAATTATTCGATTATTATAACAATATTAAGGCAAATATGGTATAACAGTACCACTCTGGCATGATTTTCACAAATTATATATTTTTTCAAAACATATCATTTTATCTATACTTCTATCAAAATAAGATATTTTGAAATTTCACTCCCAAGAAAATATTTTTCCAGATATGTTCAGAAGGCTAAATTTTTTTGCAAATTGTACTCAGAACACTTTCTTAAAAACTGGCTTAGTTGAAATTTTAATTCAAAATTTTGGTCAGAAATTATGTTTTCGGAAGTAAAACTTTAGCGGAAAATCGCCTTTTAATCAATTTGTCATAAAAATTGAACCTAGTATCCAAAAAAATCTAAGGAAATATTTTTAGATTCAAATTGTTGAATTTTAAATGTATTATAAGGAGAAGTTTTTGCAATCATTTTTCCATCATTTTTGGCTGATTTAAAGTGGCTTTAGCCGTTAAAAAGGCTATATGCCTCGGAGGGTTAAATCAATAATAAATAAAATTTATTATCATCAATGTTAATAAATTAACCAGTGTTAAGTTTTCAAGGTATAAATACCGAATTTTTATCAATCATATCTTAAGATATTTTGCAATAAATATCTTCACTATAAACTACCGATATGGCCTTTTACGGCTTACCGATTTGGGCCAGGGAACTTTTCAGCTTGCTGAATTGTCTTTTGATTCTGTCAAAAAAGTGCAATTTATTGTCAAGGGATCTTCCTCCTTAGGAAAGGTTTTATGACATTTAAAAAAATTGCACTTAAAAAAATCTTTATATTGAAAGCTAGTCCGTCTCAATGACGCAAAGATATTTTATATTATTTTAGTCGCCATTGTCAGGCCCAACTAAAGACTGTAAATGTGACGCAGATGAAGTTTTTGGTAGTATTACCCGACCAAATGGTGGAACTCTTAGCGGAGAATGTACAACAAGTAAGTAAACTTGTAAAATAAAAGAGAAAATTGATTTATACAGTCTGAGTATTTTCGAATTCGGGAATTTTTTTCTTTAGGCGGCTAGACAGCATGTGCCCGGAGAAAAAATTCCCCAAATAAACAAAAGCTCAATTGGGGAATATTTTCCTCCGAATTTTGCTGGAGAAAAAAATTCCCGAATTTTGCTGGAGAAAAAAATCACCAAATTCAGGCTGTAATTTTGTACAACAATTTGATAAAAAACCCAAGAAAATAAATCAGAATAAGGTTCCAAACCAAAAATTATTCGTGAATATTATTGAATTAATTGTCGAAATTTATTTTTAAATCTTAAAAAAGTTCAAAGAATCAAATTTTATGATTTATTTCAGAATTTTTTTTAAAAGAAGATTGAATTAATTTCCGATAAATCTCAATATTTATAAAATTTATTTCTAATAAAATATCAGTTTTTAAAAATATCAAAAATTGATAAAATAAAATATTTCGTATAAATTTGATCAACAATAACATTTTTTATTGTTATTTTAATTTTGTCAATTTAAGAGGCGTTTGGCAAAAGCAATGAACCTTGGGGAGTTTACTGTGACGACAATGGTAATTTTGTCCAAGATGCAGATGAACCATCGATTTCACTCTCGATGAACAAAAAGTGCAAAAAAGTAGATTCTGGATCAAACAGTATCACTTGCGGTGAATCTGGCGACGGCGGTGGCGGCGGCGGTAGTACTGATCCGCCAGTTTGCGCTTGTACTTCCAAGGTAGATTTTTCTATCAATTTATTAATGATTGAAACTGAGACTGTCAAAATATACAGCATAAACACAGATTTACCTCCAGACCATATTAGTTGCTCGAAAATAAGATCAAAAAATACTTTGTTTCGTTTATACTTTGTCAATTTAAAGCACTATCAGTGAAAATTAAAAAATTGATTTTAATAAAATATTTTAGCCA
This sequence comes from Oikopleura vanhoeffeni, assembly GCA_004367855.1. NCBI lineage: Eukaryota > Metazoa > Chordata > Appendicularia > Copelata > Oikopleuridae > Oikopleura > Oikopleura vanhoeffeni. The sequence goes on along the minus strand of SCLH01000972.1, from coordinate 101,692 downwards.
AAAGATTGTCCTACTTGTGACGGTGTTTGTACTGGAGAATCTGGTAAAAAAGTCATCATGCAATTTACTTGCCCAGCCGGTTCTGATAATGCTGGTAACAGCAAAAATATGATTCAAAAATGCTCAAAATCGCTAAAAAAATCTTGGACTTTCTTGTAACGCCGGAGATGGTGACAATTCCGGAGGTGTGGAAACTTGCAAAATGGTCAGACCTTACCAGCTGGATGTAAAAATTGCAAAAAGTTAAAGAAGGGAAAATGCTAAAAAAAATGCAATAAAAACATTTATTTTCTCAACATAAATCTAAACTGAAAAAATCTCCAATTATTAAAAATACTTGTTATATGTTCGATATATTTCTGAACTGAAAAAAATCCATAAATGGAGAATGCTGAAAATATTTTCATCATATTTCTTAACTGACAAATCTCCAAATATTGAAAATAATAAATAAAGCGGAAGGTCGATTTTCAATTTATTTAAAATTCATTTTTGTGCTCATTATGTAGGTTAATTTCTTGAAAATGACGTGCTTAAAAAATTTCAAGACATTATCGGGTCGGCCATAAAAACGTCAACGGGCAAAAATTGCTATTTTTGGTCTAGAAAATTTGATTTTTCCAAAAAATATTGGATTTGTGTATTTCAGAGCGTGATTTAGATCCAAAAAGTGTATTTTCAAATTGGGCTTTTTATCAGAAAAATCTTCTTTTTATCTTTTGTTTAATTGATTAGCATAAATTAAGTTTTAAAATGAATAATTTTTTCATGGAATACTCAAATTAATTTTTTTTGAATTTGACTCCCAAAAAAATGTCTGTCCTAGATATCAATAAATTAGATTATAAGTGTTATGCATGCACGAAACACTTTTCTGAAAAGTGGCCAGTCTCACATTTTTATTCGATTAGATACGAAACAATTTCTCCGAAAGTAAAACTTCGTCGAAAAATTTGAAAAAAATAAACTCCCCTTAAATATTAATATTCAAATCATATTTCCAAAAAAAAAGTAAAAATTTATTTTGGAATCATTGAAAATTTTTTTATATTGTAATCGGAAAAGACAATTCTGCGACATTTTTTTGCTGTTTTTAGAAGGTTTTAGTATTTATAAAAGTGATAAATTTCTAGAAAATTTATAAAAACCAACCGTTTAACCTTCCGAGGCATAAAGCCTTTTGAAAGGCTAAAGTCACTTTAAATAAGCTAAAAATGATGAAAAAAATTATTGCAGAAACTTCTCCTTCTGATACATTTTAAAATTTAAAAATGTTAATCGAAAAAATTTTCCAGATACTTGGTTCAAATTTTATGACGAGTTGATTGAAAGACCATTTTTTGCTTAAGTTTTTCTTCCGTAAAAATACTTTTTGATCAAAATTTGAAATTATAATTTCAAATTAGCTAGTTTTTAGGAAAGTTTTTTAAGTACAATTTTCGAAAACAATTAGCCTTCTAGACATATCTGGAGCAAAAATATTTCTTTAGGAGTGAAATTGCAAAATATTTATTTCGATATTAGTATGGAGAAACTGATATGTTTTAAAAAAATAAATAATTTGTGAAAATCATGCCAGAGTGATACACTGATACCTTATTTGGCTTAATTTTGTGAAAATAATCAAATAATTTTATTAAATCGAGAAAACCAACAATTTTTTTCTTAGAAACGTGATTTTCATGAAGTATTTTGAAGCAATTTAAAAGTATTTCCTTGTGATACCTCAATCGATAAGTCAATCAGATCTAGAGTAAAAGGATGGCAAATCAGAGGCACACGTGCGCAGATCATATATAGAGATTAAGGCATATCGATTTTTCTAGGGAGCTTATCATGAAGTAGGTTATCTATACGATATCCGCGCCGCGAATGTTGAATTAAGCCTGTGCTTTTCAAACGTTAAAGTTTTTTCTAGAATTAAATTTAAAATTCTCCTGAGAATAGTATTAGGATCAAGCGGGCCCACTGGGGAGTATAAATACACGTAACTATTGAAAAATGACGAAAATCTAGAAGCATATGGAAGATTGGATATGATTCTTTCCAAAATCACTGACCAATGAATAGTCGAATATTCTCTTTCCCACGGTTTGTGATAGTGTGGTGATAAAGTCTTGCGTTGTTTGTATCATTACAATAGTTAGGAGTTATAACGCTGAAAGGGCGTTGGAAGAGTCCATATAGTAGGTTGTTTTTTCGAAGTTTTAGCTGCTTCACAACTTATTATAGAGGAATAATTGAGGTTGATCTAATAATGTTAATTTCTGTTAACAACGTGTCAAAAAAATGAGTCTCCTGAATAATGCTTTGGAGTATGCCGGTTGGCGGAACTTTTTTTTATATGCTTCGAGGGTTTAATGTGCATAAAACGTAATTTGTCTGCTGTATTTTTTCTCCATTGAAGTATGAACTCCATATCCACGTATGGAGCAATATAAATTCTAACAATGCCGATATTATTTGTCGAGAGCATAAACAATATAAAAGACTGATGAAAAATGTGTTAAGTAAGTCATCTGATATTCGCCGGGATTTCTTTTTTGAAGAGATTATGAGCAATTAGATACAATAGAGATAAGGACCAAAACTGTACGATGTTTTACTAATAACAAAAATCGTTATTTCATTAACTCAACGAACGGTACATCGCAAGTTTCATTTTCACTAATTTTCACATAAATTCAATTCCTCGAATTAATTTCAAGCTAAAGAAAATTCTTAACTTGAACAAAAATTTGATTAATTATCTGTCAGATATTTCGCAATCAGTTATTTTTTTGAGCAAAGTATATCTACTGCGGCGCCAGTTAATTAATTGATTAGTGCGTCACAAATCTGAAATATTGAAAAAGAGGTAAGCAAAAAATCCTTCTACAAGTATAGATAAATTCTGAAATAGGCTGTGTTATGAGTTTATAGTGTACACTTTTTTACTGAGGTGATTATTTATACTTTGATAATTTGAGATCTATCCTGATAGCTTAGAATTTTTAAATAAATATATTATTTTTGCAAGCAAATCCGATATTCTAAAACTAGTTATTCAATAGTAAAAATTTTTTTTTGCTTGCAATCAATTTCTTATGTGCTGGATGGTCGGATACAAGAACAATTATACCGAATTTGAGAACGTGGTCGAAAATAACTACTGCACCCACAAGGTTGAGGTTTTTAAATTAACATATTGCTTATTAAAAATTAATAGAACAGGGCTTGAAAAAAGGCTTCTAGACGACCTAAGTTTATAAATCAAACGGGGTTTGTTAGGATTTGTGCTGATTTCAAAATAAACTCTGGAAGGTGATAGATTTTGAAATTTGGTTCAGGGACACCTCGTCACGTATCTCAGAGTGTATCGAAAGAACAAGTCACTGACTTATACTGTTGACAAGACTAAGGAAAGATCTACAACATGACTAATTTCAATTTTCCCATGATTTCTCTTTTTTTTTAAATTAGTTTGCATTTATTAATGACTTCTGTTACACTAAGAAGCAGGCTCTTTGGTTGAATTTACATTAACAAGTAATGTGATTAGTGAATATTATTCAATATCTATTCGATAATTTTAATATAAAAATGTTATTGAATTAACAAACACGCAACAAGAGAGCCCTGAACTTGTCAAAATTCCTGTATAAAATCGGCTGGGTTACATATCAATTTTTAAATATATCCACCAGCCGAGTTTCTAGGAATTTATCTCAAAGTTTTGCAGACACGGGGCACAGTAATTTTTATTCTATACCAATTTTCAAATTTTATTTTGAGATTCTCTATCATCATTCATCACCCAATACCAGATAGCAATGACTCATCAACTCTCCAGGATCAATCGTCTACAATACGGTATTGTCAATACCCCCATGAATATCGATTTTTTTGTTTTTAGAATTTTATGTCTTATTACTTCACAATTGGGCTGAATTCTCATAGGGAAAAGTCAATTTGAGCGACCAGTTAACTTCTCGGACATTTCATAGTTCTGTCAAATTGCTATGAAAACTTCTAAATCGCTGTTACAGTTGGTCCGGAAACCAACTATTTAAGGATGTTAATGCGGGTTCTAGGCTATGCAAATAAAATACAATTATTTAAAAGTTTCATAATTTATTTCGTGCGATCCTCTCTAGAGCTGAAAGCAGAATGAGGGAAAAAAACATAATAATGTTTTCGAGCAGTTAGTTTCGCGATACCTTATTAATCTTAGAGAAAGTTGCATAACTGTCACATCGCGATCAAAATACTATTTTTGTGACTGATGAGAATAAAAAAACGGCTCATCGACTTATTTTTGGCTATATTTCCAGAACAAAAAGGTTGAAACTTCATGTTTGAGTCTGTTAATACGACTCGTACCCTCTTAATAATTTTTTGAAGATTGTGTTGTACAAAATATCGACCTCAGTGCCGCAAAGGGTGGAACTTATTTTGATTATCCATTTGTAACTGACCATTGGTATTGGTCCATCGGTTATCAATACTTCATGGTTCACCAGAAATGACACGTTGATCCGACAAGAAACGAATGAACAGGAAGCATGGCATATGGAACTTTTTGATAGACAGGAAAAGAACGTATTGCATTATGTGGATGGCGACAAGTGTAGCGAAGAAACAACTAGAGTCAAGGTTTTAGAAAGTATTGCTTTTCCGTGAGTTTTCCATTCCTTTTTTGCGTAGATTTACGCAAAACAAAGTCAAAAAATGAGGATGGCCATAAAAACACGGGAGGAGATGATCCCTTTTACAACCCTGAATGTCACTGGTCTCGATTACAGAACATGAAGAATGTGTTTATGACTTAGAAGCAACAGTTGTCCAGAGTGTAGTGAGTTTAGCTTTATATGATTTTTCGATTGAAAAATTGTTTTTTCTTCAACGCTTCGGTTTATTCCATTTTCTAGAGTGAGTAATAAATGAAATACAAATTCAGAAAAAAACATTTTTCTTTCAAAAACAATTACGCGAATTGAGCCTCTGTTTCGCTGAATTAAAGCTCAATTCGTTTTTAAAAATTCAAGTAATTGCAGTGTTTTCAGATTTAGTTAAAAAGCATGGACAAAGAAACTTTATGATTTTGTGTTCTGTTGGTTTTTTAGAGTTGGTCTTGTGACAGTTATGCAACTTTCTCTGAGATTAATTAGGTTGCGCGAAAGTAACTGCTCGAAAACAAGTTAATGTTTTCGTCCCTCATTCTGCTTTTAGCTCTAGAGAGAATCACACCAAATAAATAATGAAACTATTAAATAATTGTATTCTNAGTAATTGTTGAGTTTTACCCACATTTTTAACTGTATTTTCAATATTTGAGGTCGAAAAACAAAAAAAACTAAAATCTGGTTATCATTAAATCTTCTAGAATTCCAATAAATCTGAAATTTCGATTTTTTTTACATTACATGCATTTACAGATTACTCATTGTTTGAACATATTCTGACTCATTTTGATAAACCGAAGCTTCTAAAAAGGCTGAGAAAAATGCGGGAAAAAGACCAAATAAAATGAATTTGAAAGACATAATTAGAAAATAAAAAAGGGCTAAAATTAATTTGAGCTTAAGGGAGTGGGTGTCGCAAATTTGAGGCTCTTCCGAGGC
>SCLH01000972.1:61888-76691 GCA_004367855.1 Oikopleura vanhoeffeni | reverse complement strand
TGGCTCTGTGCTCACAAGGGTTAATGAACTTTTTTGCTCTCTAGTTTTTGCTCTCTAGCGACCTTTCAGTACATTATTGACCCATGCTAATACGTTCATGAGAAATTCGACCCTTCCGATTCTTTTGGGGGTATTTACAAGTCTATACGATGAACTTGAGGTTGACTTTGGGTGTTGACAAGTTTTTGCTCTCTAGCGACCTCTCANTTTTTGTGCCAAGACGTGCAAAATTTTCGTTTTTTTCGAAATTTCTAGAGTTTTAAATATGTTTTCTGAAATCTTTCAGGATTAAAATAACCACATAAATAGTGTGAACTTATTTGAGAAATAAAAATTTCTTACCAATATTAGTTAGTTCAGGGATGTATTTTGAATTTATGAAAACTTATTTTTTAAAATCATAATATAAGTGAGTTCATAAAATTTCGGAGATTAAAAGTACATTTAACCGAAAGCTGAGATTACGGTGGTTTTTTAGATATCAGTAACAAGTCTGTGCGGTGTACTGTTTGTCTTCAGCGCGCCCTCGAAAACACCCTTTATACCGTCGGGTACCCCCTTAAAATCGATTTTTTTTTGAAAATTTTTCATAAAAAAAAAAAATCCTAGGTCTTAAAATGACCAGAAAAAAATTCTCTACAAGATAGGTTAAAAACATCGATACCCATTTTTGAGTTTTGAAATTTCTTATTTCAAATCGTCTCAGGGGTTCCCCCAGAATCCCCCTGTATATCACTATAAACAGCTATAAAAATTCGAAATTAAATGATTTTCGAAAAAATTGAAATTTTTGCATTTTTCGATTTTGCTGAGTATTTTTACGCTTATAGGTTGAAAATTTCAAAATGCTGTGAACACTTTTTTCGAATATTTCATTTCCAGTTTAATAAATTCAAATGCTAAAAACGACAGTTGTTCTTGATTTGAGAAAAAACTAGACCAAAATAAGCTAGAGAAACTGGCAATTTTCCCCAGCAATTCCAACATTTTACATTTATCAACCCCTTAAAATCTGGATTTTCACCAATAAATAAGATTTTTTTTTTCGTTAATTGTTTAAAACATTGATATCTATAACAAGCGTTGAATAAAATTGAAAAGTAATTGAATTCCTCTCAATTTTCCCCTCAATTTATCATTTTGACATTAATTTTTATTAAATAAAATTACTAACCGGTGCATTTCCAGCCAGATCCAGTAAATCCAATGTTGCATTTACAACCATATCCGCCAGGTTTGTTNTAGAGCTACAAATTGCTATTTGTTTTTAAATAAACATTTTGAGAATTTCTAGCTATCCATTTCTGTCTGTTTTTAACTTGAACTTGCAAAAAACATTTTTAATTGAAATTAAAATACATCCGAATAGTTTCGACTCGAAATCGTAGAAAATTATTTTTATAGTAATATACTGATAAAATTACAAAAAAGTTATCAACAATTGCTCGGAAACGAGCAAAACACGCACTATATATTCTCAAATAAAGAGTTTTCCCGATCAGAGAGAAATTACTTTTTTACTTTTCCATTATGAATTCCTAGTTGAAGAAAAAGTATTAAAAAAAGATACGCCCAGTGAACGTAACACCACTATTTCCGCAAGCGAAAATCCCGGTATTTTTGATACCCGTGAAAATTTTCCAGATTCCTAGCAAGTTTTTTCGTTTATTTTCTCAATTTCTAATATTATTTCTCTAATTAATTTGATAGGTCCCTCAGTTCGGTGCGTCCGAGACAATGAGTAAAAAGGTATTTGATTGTTAGCTTATTTGTTCCATTTCTGCTCCGGTGCACTTAGGCTCTTTCGACTGTCGGGTTGCCACTCTAGTGTGGTCTTGCTTTTGCTGAATAATGTTATTAACTAAAAAATCTCTATTTTGATTTAATTTTATAGCTGTAAATGAATAGCGTAGTTTAGCCCGTGTGAACATGGAAAAATGGTTACACCAGGAGCTTGATTGTTTATAAATATTAGGAATCGAAGGTCAAAATGGTATCGCATTTTATTTGCCATATTGTATTCATGGAATTTTCTACATTTGTATGCGTTAGAAATGTTTTCTGGTCTTTTTTTAAACGCAGGATTTTTTTTTCGTTCGTTTAAAATTTCGGTACCCATTTTTGACTTTTTAAATCCTTATTTTCAAATCGTCACTTATTATGACTTTCGAGCAATGTTTACAAAACATATAACATGAAAATTTTATTGAAAATCACAATTTATTTTTAGCATAAAACTATATTTCGAAATAAATTTCTATTCGAAATTTTGAAATGACATTTTCCAATCAGAATTTTCAAACTCCAGGTCTAATGGTTAGACTCTAACAACATCCTAATGCCCTGTATACTTTGGTTTAAACTCCAGACATAAAATGAATAGAAAATTCTATTTCTGCCATAATTTAATTATGAAAAATATTTTAAGCCCATAAGTTTTTTACAAGACCTCTATGGAGTTATTAACCCTTGGGCACTACCCTTGTATAAAAAAAAGGTTCCCACGGCACCAGACTCAACAATTGTGGCTCTACTGTGAATGTTGTTTACAGTAGCTTAAGGGGTTGCTGCACTGTAGATTGCCTTGACACAAGTCAAACTTTCTCATTGATAATTGAACAAACACATATACCAAACACCAGGTAAATCCGCGAGCTTGGGAAATCGATTGCAACTTCATTAAAAGGCTCTTATTTCGACCCCTCGTAATCTATTTTAGATCTTCTATCACGAATATGACTTCGTTCGTCAGGAAAATTGCCTTTTGATAATTCGCTACTTTATTCAATTTAAAAAATGTCAACATCAATCCTCCATAAAAAGTGATCAGGAAAAATCTTTAAAAACTATTTATCGCATTATTGAAAGAAATTAGACTTTCTTATTAATTGTTATAGATAAATTAGTACGATTGTCTGGTCCATTTCTTACTAATTGTGCCAGTTTTAAAACGTTGTAATTAAAAGTCACATTTGTAGCTTTTGAGCCACCAAGCTTATTGAAGCCGCGGCTCCAATGAGGTTAGAAGGTTTTATCATGAAAGGTAGGATTGTTGAATAACCGGAGAAATTTTCTCGCCTATGAGTAATGTAACTCATGCGACGTGAGGCGTCATGACGACGGTTGAGCAGTGTCTTGTAAGCGTACGTATAGAGCTAGGCATGTTTCGGTTTGTGCAGCATTGGAATTAACTCGTTTGATATTGTATGACAAAAATGAAAAAGAGTACATTTCGATCGAAACAAGATTTGTAATAAAATATGTTAACAAAAAAAAAGGTTTGACCATTATTATTTAAGTTTCAAATACAAGTTTTCAAAAGTTTTTCAAAGCAAAAATGGTCCAATTTTTTATTACGATCTGTTTTCTGAATATGTATCATTATCAGAATTCTCAAAAACTTAATCGCATCAGTCCGTTCCAAAAGCTGAATGTCAACGTTGTTGGACACCCTAATTACCCTTGTCTACAGAGAGTAGAGGCCCTTGGTTGGAAAGACCTTCAAAATGAGATCGGATTTTTTAATGTGCTTATTGTTTTTGTCAGTTTTAAAGCAGTCAATATTTTTTCTATTTTTGAGAATTCCCAATTCAAATTTTTTAAACAAACTGGCCATCTCTGATGGCAAAACAAAAACTTTTGATCAATTTTATCACTAAGCCGCCGTTTGAAACCCAAGTGCACATAGAATGAAGTGTATGATAGCTCATTCGAAAGCTAGTGTTTCAACTTACTAATGCCCTAAAGTCTGGAACGTCTAAAAACGGAGCGTCAATGTGTTTCAAGAAAAGATTCTATCGATTCCCGTTTTTTGCCTTTTTGAATGATTTTAGGTGATGTTGAGCCACAATTGTGGCTCTGTGCTTCACAAGGGTTAACACCAGGCCAATCAAAAGTGATATATCTGAATTGTCTTCCTTAAAATCTCATTATAAGATTGCCAAGCCTACATAAATATGGACTAAGATTCCAAAACTTTTCGGAGGACCTGATTGGTTTCAGCACAGTTGATATTTTATGGCGACAAGGAATCTGCAAGATTTTATGTATCTTTGGCACACGTTATTACTCGATAGTGATGATTCTGAATTTTCCGCATCGATATTGATTATGTTTTCAAAAAACCTAATCCCGTATCTATAATCTTCAAATTTAAACTGTTTGTGCTAAAATTAACAGTTATTTAAAAATTTAACCGCATCGACCTGTCTTTTACTAAACAAACTTGAAGCATTGAAACACTTTAACTGCCTTTTTTAAGAGAAGGAAATATCTCAGATCTCAAGTTTTGGCAAATTTACTGAATAATAAGTCACTACTGGTCAAGGTCATTACCTTGAAAAAAATGTGGTCTTGCTTTGTTTAATACAAAGTTGTACCAACTAAAGACATTTTAATAGAACGTTTGAAACTGGTCCATAAATTCGTTCATAAATTACACATAAATTTTCAATTTTCGCGCACGTTCAGACGTGCTGGTCGTTTTATTTTTTTCATATTTTATTACAAATTTTTCCACACAATTTTCACCCAAAAATTTGACAGGTATATAGTTCTCGGAATAAGCATAAGAAATAATTGTAATTTTGTTTTGTTGCAATTCTATCTACAAATTTCCAACCTTCATTATTGAAATCACCAAATCCACCCGCGCTATAGAACATCCCATCCAGAAGGAACTTCCGAAAAATTGCTTCGTTTACACTTGTAATACCTACGACTTGTAAAGAGTTTTGGGTTGTAAATGTTTACGACTTTCAAAGTTCATTTGTATTTGAAAATATCCATTTCCCAAAAAAGTGCCTCTCAGTAGTAAATAGGGTCTACTTAAAATATGTCTACGTTTCGGCTACTGAAAACGACTCATCCGATTGATTCATTAAGATTGCTCAAAATGACTACACACATATATATATTCATAGAAAAATCTAAATAAAATTGGTCCGAATCGACCCATTTTCCAATTTTTTGATTCGGAACAATTTTTTTATGTTTTTTTTATCAAATGGGTCATTTTTAGCTATCTGAAAACTCAATCGGAGTGAGTCGTTTTCAAAAAATCGATATATATGGGTGGATCTCCAACACTGTCCAACAGTGACTGTGGACACCCTATTTACGTACTGAGTGGCACTTGGGTAGGAAAATAATACTTTTTTGGATATAATATCCTTTAACACCTTTTGCTTAATCTGAGAGATGTGGGCTAAAAAGCGCGGCTCATGAGTGGCTAGGAGGGGTCTAGAGTGTTAGGATTGGCTCACTCAACCACATCTCTCAGATTGAAGCAAAAAGTGTTCAAAGGGATAATCAATATAGAAATTAATATTTGATTTAAACTGACTTTTCCTTCATCGAAACGCCTCGGCTTGCGCTGAAAATTGTCAGATAAAGGTACATCATACGTACAAGGGTACATGTATAATAGGCGTTCAGGGCGTTAAGGCTTATAAGAGTTTTTATCTCGACCAAAATCGTACGATATTACGGGGGCTCGAAAGGGGCTCGGTCAGATACTGCTATAATAAAACAATTGTACCTTTCCATGTATTGATCATTCGTCTTAAGATCAAAAGCTCCAAATACGAGTTGAATATCACCAATAATTGTGAGTATCCACCTTTAATAATAAATTGAAAATTTCTCTAAAGTTCTAAAAGGACATAAATTATTTAAAAACTCACCAAAAATATAAAATTTGTTCTTTCATAAGACCACAGTGGGAGAATGAAATTAAAACATCTCTTTAATTATCTTCAAACGGCGACCATTCACTTTCAAAGGGTTGTCTTTCTTACCCTAACCGTGTTACTCAGCATAATAAATTATCGAAATTTTCGAAACAACCGTGGACACACTCATTTCAAAAAATTTATATTTAGTTTCCTCTAAAGCCACCAAGTTACAAATTTGACTCGTTTGAAAGCCCAAACAAGTTTGTGTAATTTAATTATACTACTGGAGACCTGCAAGTTTTTTTGTTCCGGAGCCGCAATATCCCCTGAGTTTATTGACGACAAGCACAGACAAGAGAGCAATAAGTGCAAAAGCTACGGAGAAGACGGAAGACAGCTTGAGGGAAACTATAGGAGAAATGCAAATTAAGAGGAATGAATGATGAGTAATTAAAAATGTAGCAAATGATGACAATTAACCATATTACATGATACTTTATTTTTAGAAACATAAAAAAGTTCGAGCCAAAATGACTTACATTTAAACACAGAATCTTTTATGGGAATTATTCCCGATAGTGGTATAATATTCAGTATATAAACAATTATTTTTGTACAAGTATTTTTCTAAAATAAAATACTCAAAATATTCCATATCTCGATGTACATGAATACAGAATTGCTGGAAGAAACAAAATACCTTTTTCAATACACGGTAACAAAGTGATGGACACGTGATAATCTATGATATTTATACATGATAAAGAGAGATTGTAATATTTTCAAATTATCAATAAAATGTGAATAGAGCATCCGTTTAATTCTAACTGTGCTGTATCCAAAAAAACAAGAAAATTCACTGCAACAGTGACTTTGGTAGCAAAATAACCAAAACATGATAAAAACTATTAAAACAAAGGTTCGCTTCCAACTGGCCCACTCAAAATGCTTAAGGGACGTACTGGTGCGCATTTAACACGACTCGGATCATAAATTTCTCCAGATAGTTTTCAAATTTTTTTTTCTGAACAATATCTGCGACAAAGAAATAAGTGATCACGATGCTCCTTTTTAATTCTCATTTGTCATAGAAAAAAGTATTTTCATCGACGATTTGACGATATCAGTGTGAATTTTTTCCAATATTTTTGCATATTTCTGAGAATTATGAATCGCGTGTTCCAAAAAGACGAGATACAAAAACCAGTTAACATACCGATATAGATACCAGTTTCGCAGGCTTTATGCGTCACAAAAATGTTGACAATTAAAAGTATTGAAATTATTTCAAAAATACGAACTATTTTTTCTCAATCAAAACGAAAAAAAACTGGACGAAAAATCATCAGCACGCATTTTATACATCCAAGTTTGGTTCGATTTTTTCGCACTGCAACTTTTCATGACAATTAAAAAACAAATAAAATATGCAGCTGCGTGCTGCCTATTACTTAAATAGCCACATGCTAGGGCGTTACTCAGAGCCAATTTTCAAATTTTTATTATGTAATACACGGACGCATGTATTGCTCAAGGCAAAATCCTCACAAAACTTTTAACTAATTATTCCTAATACCTCGATTCTGAAAAATCCAGTTAAAACAGTTATCGATACTTGCTTTAAAATTAGTAATTTAACAAAAAAACTATCAAATCAAGCACCACATTTTCAAAACGTCAGCAAAATTAATCCCAGTTGTTACTCTGAAAGATCTGAGCTAATTCTTATTTCTGCGGATGAAGTCATCACCTTGACGAAAATTAATTTTTTTTTTCATTTCATTCAATTCTTATTTCATCTGTTTTAATTCACCTTTTCATCTCATAAACAATCCTCCCATAAAATAAAATGCACATTATTAAGATTAAAATAAACCTACTTCATTACAAGCTTAGCAGTAATCCTCATATGAAAACATATGAACCAGACGACGCTCAAATATATCGCGCTCAGTTCCGCGAGTATCTTCGCGCTTTGTTCTCTCTGCTGTTGCATGCGCCAAAAAACTCAGGGCAATTGGGTTGTACCCGGAGCCTGAGCCTACTGAAGTTAATTCGTAATTTAATAATTTTTTCTGACGTAGCTGGAAACATGCGAAAACCAATTTTGATTGGCATCATCAAATATGGGCAGCGCTTCAAAGAAAATAAAATCATAATTTTCTACTTATAAAAGTAATTCTATATTTGCAAAATAAAATATTTTGCAAGTTCAAAAACTTATTTTACTGTTCTCAGTTTTACGAATTTCGACTGATTAGGCTGTTTTTTGAAGTTTTTCAACGCGGTTTCTTGATAAAACTGTCACAAACTTGCACAAACTCGCTCAACTTATAAAAAAAAGTCTAAAATCATTTCAGCACGAATTGTAATCTGATACAATTTAAACCTACGCCCAAACAGGACATTGAATAATCTTCCCCAAAAAACACTAAAAGGCTATCAACTCCTAGAATGTTCTTCAATTTTTGTTCTCAATTTTTGACGAGACAAATTTTCTTTCGTTAAATTTCGTTAAAAGGTTTTTTGGTTTTTCTGCGATTTTTTCAAACTAAAGGCAAAAAGTATGAAACAACAGGCTCCAAGGATGTGTTCCTACTGCTGCTTCGGAACCCGACATAAAAATTAAGAAAAAATTGATTAACATTCTAGGAAGTAATTAGCATTTCGAGGCCTACGATTGCTAATTTAAAATGACGAAATACTTGCGAAAATTCTGATTCAAAAAGTTTTTTGTTAAACACATTACCTGAAGATGAATTAATAAATTCGAAAGCTTGTTAAATAAAACAGCCCCTTAAATCTGATGTATGCAATCGATTCTACTTGAAGAGTGTATCGCCCATATTCAACCAACCCCCATTAAAAACTCAAGCTCCCTAAATTATGCTCATAAAGTTGTACTTGCTCTGAGCGTTAAATTTTCCAAATCGTAGGAATAGCAAGAACTTTATTCGGATTAAAAAATATGTAGTAAACGTCATAACTAATTGACATTTAACCGAACAAATTTTAACTTTTCGATTGTTAGATTTCATTTCAAAGAATATTTGGAAGATAAGTACGCGTACTTAAATAGAAATTAATTATTCGGAATTTGCGAATTTTCATCCTTAAGAATGTGGGCGACGATAATTGGCTCTTTTTTACAAATTTCAAGTGAAGTTTCTGAGAACCTGGCTGCAGAAAATAATAATTTTTTTCCAATACGTAGTACAACTCTTAAAGGTAGGTGCCAAGTACTATTCAGCAGCATCTGACTTACGCCTACGCCTCAGAAAATGTTTGAGTAGGCGTCCTTATAAGCACTAAGAAGCCTACTCCTCATTCATCTCTCATCATTTTATTGAATAGTTGAATTTAGAATGTATATATAAATACTCATCACCAAATGTAGCCCCTTTTTCAAAATTTTGCCTTTAGTGGTCAAAACAGCTTATCCTCCTTGAAAATATGTAGATTTTTTTAATTTGTGCTTCAAATTCACCGCAAAGGCTGAATTAAGGTTCAAATGTAGCCTTTTTCCCGATTTTTTCCAAAGTCTCAGGAACGACTTGTGAATTTCTAGTTTTTGTTGAAATTCTGATCAATAAATTTTCTAAAACTTACTTTATTTGAAAAAATTCAATATTCAGAAAAAATCCTGGGAGTTAAAAAACTCATTGACAAATTCTCTACAAAATAGGGCAATCAAAAAAGTCCAAAAAAAGCCCTAATTTAACCTTTAATTTCAACCCCCGAAAAACGACTTTTCTTTGAAAAATCCCAAAACCAAAAAAAATCTTATACCTGAAAAAAACTTGGCAGTAAATTCTCTACAAAAATAGATGTAGCAAAAAAGTAATTCTAAATAACTCTCTATTATCGTCGCCCCACATCCTTATTGACGATTTGAAATAAGAAATTTCAAAACTCAAAAATGGGTATCCGATGTTTTAACCTATTCTTGTAGAAGAATTTTTTTTCTGGTCATTTTAGAACTAGGATTTTTTTCTTTTATAAAAAATTCAAAAAAATCGATTTTAAGGTCAATTTGTTCGTGTTTTACGGTAAATGTGATCCAGTTCTAGCGAGCCGTATAAGTGCTAGAGGCCTGATTTTTTGGCAGTGAAAAAAGCGTTTTTCGGCTACCGTTTTTCTTTAATTGAGGGTCGCGACAATATTTGACTTAATGACGTGTCAAGTTACAAGCGTCAATCTCCAAGTTTCATCGTAAAGACTTGTAAAGTACCAAAAGAATCGGAAGGTGTTCACTTACTAATGAACGTATTAGGAACTATGGGGTCAATAATGTACTAGAGGTCCGCTTAGAGGGCAAACTGTTCAACACCCGAAGGTCAACTTCAAGTTCATCGTATAGACTTGTAGTTACCCTCAAAAATCGAAGGGGTCGATCTTTCTGAATGAACGTGATAGCAACTATGGGTCAATAATGTACTGAAAGGTCGCTGTAGAGAGCCAAAACCTTTAGATTGCTCATTAAAAGTTTTGCTCTCTAGCGACCTTCAGTACATTATGACCCAGAGTTCTAAACGCTTATAGAAAGTCGTACCTTCCGATTATTTTGAGGGGTACTTTACAAGTCTATACGGATGAACTTGAGGTTGACTTGGGTGTGACAGTTTTTGCTCTCTAGCGACCTCTCAGTACACTTTATTGACCCATAGTTCTATAACGTTCATTAGAAGTGGGACCCTTCCGATTCTTTGGGGGTACTTACAAGTCTATACGATGGAACTTGAGATGACCTTGACTTTGGACGGTCATAGCGGTCAATATTGGTCGCCGACCCTCAATTAAAAAAACGAGGTAGCCGAAAAACGCTTTAATGTTACTGTGCCAAAAATCAGCTTCTGAGCACTTCATACGGCTTCGTCTAGAATGTATGCACATTGTTACCTGCTAAATCACGAAAAATTAGACCTTTAACAATTCGATTTTTTTTTTGAAAATTTTCATAAAAAAAAAAAATCCTAGGGTACCTTAAAATGCACCAAAAAAATTCTCTACAAGGATAGGTTAAAACATCGTATACCCATTTTTGAGTTTTGAAAATTCTTATTTCCAAAAACGTCCCACATCCTTAACTTGCGTCATGATAAGCTCCACACATCCATATTTCATTCTCAAAAACAGCACAACTTTGATCAAAAAATTCTGAGTTATCAATTGGTGGTAAAATTCCAAAAGGTTTCAGGGCACAATCCTCAACTTTTGAAACTCTGATTATAAGGATTTTATTAGCCATTGGAGTTATTACGGAGAAAAATATTAATTATGTGGCTGGCCAAGAGTCGGCACAATTGAATCGGATTGGAAAAACCATCCGATTCCGACCCATCCAAAAACAATTCAAATGTGCCGACCCATGTTGCTGGAAGGGTGCGCAGCGGTCAAAATTATAAATAAAAAAATAATACAAAAACGAAAAAAACGGGAGTAAAAACAATAAAAAAACATAAAAAAAAAATATTTTTTTTGCATTTTGACCAGGAAAAATGCCGATCTTAATTTGAAATCGGCATTTTTATTAATATCACAGCCTTTCACTAGGTTCTCGTTGCCCGCATCGTGATTCACGATTCTTGAAGCTTTGCGAATTTTGCATAGAAACAATGAAAAAAAATACGTACGAGATAGATGGGAGAAGGAGATATTTAGCTTACAAAGTGCTCCGCCTATGCATTTTTGTCAAAATGACCCAAATTTTTATTCTGTCAAAAAATGATTTCGTGATATAGCCAATTTGTTTTGTGCGTACTGCCATTATCATAAAAAACCCCCAAAAAATAACTTAATTAAGCTCAAGATACCAGTTAGTGCTGAAGTTTTTGCTTGGAATCGTTGTTGTTGGTGACGATAACCTCCGGAATGCGATGGAATTTTCATCACGGGTTTAGTTTAGTCTGTAGGGTTCCCGCTGCGCACCCTAGTCATAACACTTGTCATTTTCATTATCAAATTTGAAATCCCAAGCTATGTTCATTATAAAAGCCCCCAATAATGTACATACTTCCCTGGAATTCGATACTGCAAGACATATCGATCTCGTGATTATGGTAATCAAAGTTTGACTTCAGGTCCTCCGACGTATCTTAATGATTTTTTGACAAAAGGTTCAACAATTTTAAATTTTCCTTATACTGTATCACTTTTGATAGTTTTAAATATTCCAGACGAAATTTGCAAAACAATCCTTGGTCGAAGTTGATTATTTTTGGTATTTCATAACCATTTAGTAAGGCAAAAGAGGAATCTGTTATAAGGCTTAAATCGTGTAAAAGTTACATTTAACCTATCTCAGTTTAACTTTTACGAAAATGTATTACCGATTCACTCTAAAATGTACTCAAGGACTTTCTCAAAGACCTTAAGGGAGTCGGTGCATTTTGACAGACGGATATGGGCTCTGGATGAAAAACTTTTCACTGGGTTTATATATTTATCTCAATATACCATCAAAGTAATGTTTGATGATCCAGGATACTTTTGTAACAACAGGATTTTTAAATTATTGTTTTTTTAGAAAATTTTGAGTTCGATTTAACCTTTTCGAATTCGAAAAATTTTTGAAAAAAGTTCTGAACATTATAAAAAATGCCTTATTTTTTGTTCAATTTTTATTTTCATTATTTGTTTCAAATCAACAAAAAAAACTCTTCAAAATGGCCACTTTAACTTCGCTTAGGTGACCACATATTTTTTATATGCTATTTGAAAAATCATCTGACATTTTTTTGGGATTTTCGGTCGAAACTATTTGGAAATAATTTTAAAATTTTCCTCATTTCTTGTTCAAAATTTTTCAAACTAATTTTTCTGTAATCCTTAGCTGAAATTATTTGGAATGGCTACTTTCACTATATTTAAATATGTCTTCGTTTTGTTTCTTCGCTCTTGTTAATACTCTGAATCATACTTTTTTAAACGAAACTACAGATCGGTAGAAATACTCCAAAGCTCTCATTATCCGGAATTAAAAAATTTAATAAATCCGAGACGGTGGTCGAAAGCGTATTTTAGGGCTCCTAAGTAACAAATAAAANCAAAAATATGTCCCGCAAAAAGTTGAAAAAAGTGCATTTTTCATCAATTTTGCGGGGCAAACAAAACAACAAATAAAAAACTGATGGAGATTCTAGAAAAAACAACAAATTTTTTTGCAAAAATGCCCCGCAAATGCCCCCTTACCCCCTTTTATCCAGAATAAAAACAAAATTATTTCACCAAAACTTGCCAAATTGGTAAGCTGACTCATCCACCACGTAAAATATATTTCATTAAACTCATGGAAATTTTTTTTCTTTCGATGTGCTAAAATTTCGGATTTTTCTTTTTTTTTCAAAAATTTAAATTTTCGATTTTCACGTAGTAATCGTATAAAAACAAACTAATTTAATTTTAACTGGTGATCGAGACCGTTTTTTACGGCTTCTAATTAATGAAAAATACATTTTACTTTAATTTAGACACCTTCGATAGAAAACGCGCGTTTTTTGAGTGTTTTTTCAAAAGACGATTTTTAAAGTAAAAATAATTGATCTGTAAAAACCAGATTAAACGAAGTTAGCTCAAAAGTGGCAACTTTCGTTCGAGAAAGTTTTTATCCAAAAATTTTGAAGTGGCAAAAAGTTTATCATCAAGAGAAAAAAAGTTGAAAAGGCGCAAATCTGTCAAAATGCACCGACCCCCTTAAGGGAGTGGTCATGTCTGATTTGTAATTTTGCAGAGCTATTTCTGGAAAATCTGAATCTTGAGCAATAATTCCAAAAATGCCAATTTGTAGATCTATCCTTTATCTTGCGAAAAAATACATCATAAATTTTTTTAACCATTACACCAATAGGTACAGTATCGTAACAAGATAATTTTTTCCAAACTGCAAAATCTATCTTAGTATTCAAAACTTCTATGGAGCGTTTTTGTCGATAACTGCTATATTTTTTCTAGAATTTGCAATAAACCACCGGTTTTTGGACTTTGTTCATCGGAAAATCTATCTCCTCCTAGTTAAATTTCAAAATTCACTCAATTTTTGCTAAAGGTAGCTCAAAGAAATAAAAACTTATATGGAGCGTTATTGTTTATTTCGACCCAAACTCAAAATATGAATTTTCAAGGTCACGTGAAAAAATTTTCCCAAAAAAAATGTGCTTCGAATTTTTTGAAAGTAGGCTCAAATAAATCTAGTCAAACACTGATGAGAAAGTTGGCTTACGTCAAGGCGATATTTTGAAGTTTTAGTGGTCAAATTCGAGCAAGACGTTATTTTTTAACTTCATCTTTTAAAAATACTTAAAAAATCGAAAAAATTTCAAAAACAATTTTAATGATTGGTTCTTAGTAGCACTTAATTTTCACCCCGTATCAATTTGGGCATTTTTAATGCCTCTAAGGCCTTTATTAAATTGGAGTTGACCACCCCTTAAGTGGGACACTCTTAAAAAACGACCTAAAAGAAATTTAGCATTTTCCGAGTAAAAAATGGTCAATATTTTATGGCACGCACAACTATTAAGGCTTTACATAAGTTTAATTTCATTACCGTTTCACTCCCAGGAGAAAATTAATATAATATATTTTGTGCCAATTTTCACTGATTTGAGTAAGAGGTTGTTTTTTTTTGCTTACAAAGGTACAATTATACGACAACTACCCCCTTAAGAGGGTGGTCGTCGCATTTTAAGGCAAAAATGGGGTTTTCAATGACCAATTGTAGCAAAAGTACAAATCGTCGGACCAAACATTACCTCTCTCTGATATATTTGAACAAAAATCTTGCATCCTAAAAATAAATCAAAAGTGACGGATGGCTCGTCCAATCAGAAAGGTGCTTACAAAAATAACGGAATTATTTTTTCAAAATGTATCTCCTCCCTGAGTTTTTAGGGTACAACAATGATTTATGACTCAAATAAACCGGACAGAACGTGAGCAAAACACCAAGTTGAGTTTTCTTGAATTTGCTCTCAGTATCACCAAAAAACTGTATTTTGACCCTTGTCTCAACAACAGGGGGTCTCAATCAAAATATATCTCCACCCTATATTTAAAAGTCATACATTTTAAACCCAGATAAATGTGCAGCTGAAGAGTCCGTGCAAAACACCAAGTTGAGTTTTGTCTAA
>SCLH01000972.1:0-61867 GCA_004367855.1 Oikopleura vanhoeffeni | reverse complement strand
GAATCCTCAAATACTTTCCTAAAAACTTGCTTCCTCAGAATTTCGATATTATGTAATCGTTTTCACAACAATTAATTTTTAAGAAATTTGACGCGAAAATCCTAAAAAAAGTAGGAAAAAATAACTTTCGAACGGCTATTCGTATTAAAATTTTCAACAATATTTTTTGAAATAAAATTGCAAACTCTAATGACATATTTTAATTGTAGGTCTGTGACGATGTTATTTTCTGCGCCGTTTTGGCTCCCCGAAATTTTTTTTGCTTTAGATAGTCAAGCAGGGTGTGAGGGCGGTTAAGATACCTTTAAGGGGTCGTTGCATTTTGACAGATTACGGGATATGGGCTCTTGATAAAAACATTTTACTTGGGTTAATATATTCTTCTCAAATATACCATCTAAGTAATGTTTCATAAATCAGGCAACTTTTGTAACTAAAGAATTTCGAATTATTGGCTTTTCATAAAATTTTGGTGTTCGAATTAAACTTTTCGGAATTCGACCAAATTAAGAGAATTTTCGAAAAAAGTTCCGAAGCATTATAAAAAAAGCCTTATTTTTTTTCAAATTTTTTACAGTTTTTGTTTAAATCAAGCGAAAAAAAACGCTTCAATAAGGCAACTTTAACTTTTTCGCGTAGGTGACCACACTATTTTTTTATATGCTATTTGAAAATCAATATGACATGGTTTTTGTGATTTATTGTCAAAATAATGGAAATATTTCGAAATTTTTCCTGATTTTTCTTGTTCAAAACTCTTATGTTTCTGAAATCAATTGCAGCTGAAAAATTTCGAGAATGCCACCTTTTACTTTATTCAATTACGTCCTCGTTTTGTTTCTTCACTCTTGTTTATACTCTGAAATCATTATTTTAGCAAAAGAAACTACGGTTCACAGCAGAAATCCATCGAAGCCCCTCTTTAAGGGCAGGACCATATGCGGGGCATTGTTTTGCCCCGAAAGTTTTTGCGGGCCAAAACAATTTTTGAAATTTGAGTTAAATTGTTTGCCCGGAAATTTACGAAAAAAGGGCTGTTTTTTTTGAAAATTCTGGGGCAAATATAATTTTGTTTGTTTTTCCCGCAAATTTCCTAAAAAGTGGGTTTTTGGACGATTTTTCCGGGGCAATCCTTTTTTTTACTTTTGCGTTGAAAATAGAGCCTAATTTATGAATAAAACAATTTATTGTGTTGAAACAGTACAGACATACAGTAAAAGCCATATATTTATGATAAGTTTTTGAAAATATAATTTTTAAGTGAGTCCAAAAAGGTTTCAAAAATTTTGTTTATCATATGATTACACAAACCATTTTTCTCAATTTTTTTATTCGCGCGTAGTCGCCAAAGCAATCATATCGACAAAATGTTATTGAATTTACTCTTTGAATATGTTTATGGCAAATGCCTTTTTCCAGTGGGATTATAAACGTGATAAGCATCCGATATTTTTGAAAATAAAATAATTTTTGATAGCAACAAACTTACCATCAATAGCCTTTACCCAGGACTTTTTGTATTAATCCTTTTGGAATTTTTTTTAACTTTTACAAATAATTGGCGATTTACGGTTATACTAATCTATTATAACACACTTTATAAAAATTTAAAAATTGTTCTCAATATCGCCGAATGTGCCAATATCGCCAAATTATAAAATATATTAATTACAATAAAAATTAATTTACGGTTAAATTAAGTTCAAAACCTTATATGGGGTATGCCCTCGTGAGTTATTGTCTCATTGCAGGCGTCTACCGTTTGGATCTTAGAAATCAACAAAATTTCATTTGGATAATTTACATCTCGCATCACAATTATCTACGAGCAAATTCCAACTATCAAATTTTTGGTATTAAAACTTCTTTGAAAAAACATAGACTTTATATTTTTTTTACTTTGTGGAAGGTCCGAAATTTTCGGTTATTCAAATAAGTTTTGTTAGACGACTATCTGCCAATCTCGTGTTTTCATGAAGTTTTCCGGACTCGGTAGTTGTCGGCCGAATTGTTTGGTTTTTCTATCAATTTCTTCTTTTTTTTAGGTGGTTCGAATTTTAAGGTATCATCGAAATATCACAAAAAATTTTCATTAATTAATTCATGGTCAAAACTGCACTTATTTGGCGTACTATTGCTTGGTTAAGTTATTCTCAAGAATTCGTCAAATTCGTAGTCACTCATTTTGAGCAAAATGTTATCTGTTGAATAAAAATAAAATCGAAAAAACAATAAATTTAAGTCTAGAAACAATTCTGACGAATTTCACGACTAAAAAGTTTTGCCCGCAAAATCAACAGAAACACGTTTTTCTTAAGAAACTAAAGTTTTTCCGGGCATAAAAACAACAAAATATGTCCGCAAAAAAGTTGAAAAAAGTGCATTTTTCATCAATTTTGCGGGGCAAACAAACAACAATAAAACTGATGGAGATTCTAGAAAAACAACAAATTTTTTTGCAAAAATGCCCCGCAAATGCCCCTTACCCCCTTTTATCCAGAATAAAAACAAATTATTTCACCAAAAACTTGCCAAATTGGTGAGCTGACTCATCCACCACGTAAAATATATTTCATTAAACTCATGGAAATTTTTTTCTTTCGATGGTCGCTAAAATTTCGGATTTTCTTTTTTTTCAAAAATTTAAATTTCGATTTTCACGTAGTAATCGTATAAAAACAAACTAATTTAATTTTAACTGGTGATCGAGACCGTTTTTTACGGCTTCTAATTAATGAAAATACATTTTACTTTTAATTTAGACACCTTCGATAGAAAACGCGCGTTTTTTTGAGTGTTTTTTCAAAAGACGATTTTTAAAGTAAAATATTGATCTGTAAAAACCAGATTAAACGAAGTTAGCTCAAAAGTGGCAACTTTCGTTCGAGAAAGTTTTTATCCAAAATTTTTGGAAGTGGCAAAAAGTTTATCATCAAGAGAAAAAAGTTGAAAAGGCGCAAATCTGTCAAAATGGCACCGACCCCCTTAAGGGAGTGGTCATGTCTGATTTGTAATTTTGCAGAGCATTTCTGGAAAATCTGAATCTTGAGCAATAATTCCAAAAATGCCAATTTGTAGATCTATCCTTTATCTTGCCGAAAAAATACATCATAATATTTTTTAACCATTACACCAATAGGTACAGTATCGTAACAAGATAATTTTTTCCAAAACTGCAAAATCTATCTTAGTATTCAAAACTTCTATGGAGCGTTTTTGTCGATAACTGCTATATTTTTTCTAGAATTTGCAATAAACCACCGGTTTTTGGACTTTGTTCATCGGAAAATCTATCTCCTCCTAGTTAAATTTCAAAATTCACTCAATTTTTGCTAAAGGTAGCTCAAAGAAATAAAAACTTATATGGAGCGTTATTGTTTATTTCGACCCAAACTCAAAATATGAATTTTCAAGGTCACGTGAAAAAATTTTCCCAAAAAAAATGTGCTTCGAATTTTTTGAAAGTAGGCTCAAATAAATCTAGTCAAACACTGATGAGAAAGTTGGCTTACGTCAAGGCGATATTTTGAAGTTTTAGTGGTCAAATTCGAGCAAGACGTTATTTTTTAACTTCATCTTTTAAAAATACTTAAAAAATCGAAAAAATTTCAAAAACAATTTTAATGATTGGTTCTTAGTAGCACTTAATTTTCACCCCGTATCAATTTGGAGCATTTTTAATGCCTCTAAGGCCTTTATTAAATTGGAGTTGACCAACCCCTTAAGTGGGACACTCTTAAAAAAAGACCTAAAAGAAATTTAAGCATCCGGAGTAAAAATGGTCAATATTTAGTGGCGACGCCACAACACTATTTAAGGCTTCACATAGTTTTAATTTCAATTACCGTTTCACTCCCAGGAGCAAATAATATAATATTTTTGTGCCAATTCTATCGACTGATTTTGAGTAAGAGGTTGTTTTTTTTTGCTTAACAAAGGTCAATTACGTAACGACAAAGCTTACCCCATTAAGAGGGATGGTCGTCGGCATTTTAGGAGGCAAAAATGTCGGGTTTTCAAGGCCAATGGTAGGCAAAGAGTAAATTTCGTCGGAACCCAAAACATACTCTCTCTGACCTTAATTTGGAACAAAAATCTTGCATCCTAAAACTGAATCAAAAAGTGCGGATGGCCGTCCAATCAGAAAGGTGCTATCAAAAATAACGGAATATTTTTTCAAATGGTCATCTCCTCCCTGAGTTTTTAGGGTTAAGCAACAATGATTTTATGACTCAAATAAACCGGACAGAACGTGAGCCAAAAACACCAAGTTGAGTTTTCTTGAATTTGCTCTCAGTATCACCAAAAAAACTGTATTTTTGACCCTTTGTCTCAACAACAGGGGGTCTCAATCAAAATATATCTCCACCCTATATTTAAGAGTCATACATTTTAACCAGATAAATGTGCAGCGCTGAAGAGTCCGTGCAAAACACCAAAGTTGAGTTTTGCTAAAATTTTCTTGACTGCTCTTCTTGTAAATCGTGTTTTAAATTTTCAAAATATCAATAAATTTCAACACTTTCATACGAATATTTTTTGAACTCATCAAAAAGTGCTTTCCTAGCCATTATCAAAAATAAAACGAGTAGCCAAATGATTGTAATTTTTCTTTTCCATATTTTCATAAAAAAGGCATGAAAATAAAATTGGGAAAATTTGTTTCTAGAGCCTTATTTTGCGACGACCACCCCCTTAACCTCAAGGTGTTTAAAAGTCGTTACGAATAAGTCGTCCACGAGGATTCTTTTGATAGTAGTTCCAATTTAATTCGATGACCTTGACCGGTCATTTGTGGTCGATCAGGTGATTGTTAGACTATTAAGAGCATATACTTTGAGTCTGTGAGAAATTTATCTATAGTAGCCTAAACAAATGGGTACTTTCGGACAAATGATGCTTGTCTGATAAATCACCTGTACGTCATCGACAATTTTCCTCGTTTTTTGGTATTCAGCCAATCGAGCAAGACAAAATAAGAAAGTTTTTAACATGTTAAATACCTACGCTCACACTGAACTCTTAACTAAGCCTTCAAGAGCCATCCAAGAAAAACTAATAAACTATCTCGTCGTTTAATTTACATCATTTTTTCCTGATTTTTTGTGTCAGACTACAGAGCAGCAATACAAACAACTAACAGCGTGATTTTTGCCAATTTTACTTTTGACGGACAAAAAAGCGATAAAAAATTCTGATTTTTTGATGAAAAAACGATTATTTTTTGTCTATTGACCCCCCCGAGTTCGAATTAGCAGGACAAATCTTGAAAATGGTTGAATTTGTGGTAAAATTAATTTTTGGACATTTTTATCAACTTCCAATAGTTTAATGTTAGAGATGTTGTTAAAATTTAGCATAAAAATGAAATATTGATAATGCCCTCAAAAGACGCCAAATCAAAAAATTTAATAAATTGCGTGAGAACTTCTCACTGAGAAGTTGTTCAACAAGTCTTAAGCGTTCATAAAAAGTATGAAATGGAGTTTTATTTTAAAAAATTGTGAAATGAGATAGCTTTTGACTGAGCCTCTCAAATTCATTTTTTGTTTTCGTTTTTAGCTTTTTTGGCCGTCAAAATAAAAAAATTCGACAACAGTGTCGTGAGTAGTTGTTTGTTTTGGTTATTTGTAGCCTGACACAAGAAAATAATTCAAATTGACGGAGGAGATAGTTTATAATTCTTTTTTAGGAAGGCTTATTAAATGTTTGCGTGTGTGCGTAGGTTGGATTGTATCAGATTTTTGTATTTTTTTAAATGACCACGATGAGTTGTTCTGTAAGTAATAATAGTTTTTGAAATATCACTTCTGCTAGTTTGATCAAAAAAGAGGTCGTAACTTACGACTCGTAAGGGGTCGAATTCTATTCATAAAAAAAAAGTTTTCAGGTTGAATTTCTCCAATTAACGTTATAAGATATATTTCAAAATAAAATGTCCGAAAATTTCAATTTAAGAATACTTTCCCTATCCAATTAGCAACAATTTCAAAACCGGAAAATGAAAATAATTTCAACTTTTTTTTCGAATTTTTCGCTGATTCGCTTTAAAAACTAAAAATATCAGGATCATCAAAGCTTAATCTTGAGGCACTTTTTCTCAAAATCGCCTACAGAATTTTTCCTACCTATTACTTAATTTGCGGCCTATAACACAAATATTTTGAAATATATTTTTATTGTCGTGATTTCTTCTGAGTGATATCTCGTAGGTAACTTTTTGAACTTCTGCCAGTTGTTTGCTTAGTTATATAGGTACTAGGAAATAAAATCTAGGGTCATTTCTCACAATATGCCTTCTGATAGGTAAATTTTAGATTGTTTTTTTTTGAAAACCGAAAATGAGAAAAGATACAGAGCTAATAAAAATAAAAGAAGGACTAAACTAAGATTTCGGTGATAATACTTTAATTTTAAAATCATATAAAGCTTAGAAAAGTGTAGCACAGAAAGTTACAAAAAAATCCCCATGAATTTTTTAAAATCCTACAGAAAATTAGAATGTTGATAATGATTTAAAAATTTGTGGTATGGATAACGCATTCAAAATTTCAAAACTTTTGTTTGATAATCATCGCGTCTAGCTTCTCGGTGACACGAGAAGAAAGGTCATTCTCATTCAAAAGTTGGTGATTTCATTTAGATACGTGTAGATGGATTACAGACCCTCAAAGGAAAGATTCTGAATATTTGAATGATACAAACAACGCGGGATACTAGCACCCAATCAAAACCCTGGATTGCAGAATAGACCGATTTCATTGGTCAGATTTGAAACCAATCAAATGCTCAGATTCCGCATTTTTCAAATATTCAGGATCTGTCCTCTGAGGGCCTTTAATCCATGAAGTGAAATCTTGTATTTGCAGATTTAATAAAAATTCAGTGTTGCGGAGCTTCATGATAAGAAAAAGGAGGAATTTCAAAGAGAAAAATATGTTGAGATTATATCAAGTATAGCAAAAATTATATGTGCATTATGTTTTTTATATTTATTTATCGTCTCCCTCGGTATTTTGTCAGGTGGTTTTCAAGTTTTGGGTGGTGCAAAGCTGAACGAAGTTCTTCATGAATATAACAGTTAGTAATTCAGAAAATTCTAAAATATTTATTGATACTTTGGTTTATTTTTACTTATTATTTAATTTAAGACGTTCTTAGTAATCCTATATGTGGGCTAATGATTGGGACGTTAATGACGGTTACTGTTCAAAGTTCTTCAACTTCAACATCAATTATAATTACTATGGTGGCAGCTCATATACTCACTGTGGAACAAGCGATATATATGGTTATGGGCTGCAATATTGGCACATCAGTGACAAGGTTAGATTATTATTAATTATTATTAATTATTAATTTTTTTATTATTATCAATAAGGAGTAAATTTTTCAGTAATATGTTTATCTGTATTGAATGGTATGAGAACTTGCTGCTTATTTAGTCGTTATGACTAATAATACCGATCCCTCGAGATGGATCGAAACCTATCCGAGTTAGTTAAGCGCAGTATATTATAATATGTTCTGATTAATCCGGATGGATCGGTACTGATTAGTCACCATGAATAATCAATGCCGATCCATCAGGACGAATCGGTACATACTAGTCATAGTGACTAATGATTCCGATTCGTCCGGATTGATCAAGTACGGAATTGTATAGCGAAAGGGTCAATATACAGTATATTACTATCAATATACCATATTGATACAGTACTATATAGTATCATCCAGATAAAACCATTATTGGTCATTATATCCATTATAGTTTACATAACGGAAAAACGTCTCCTGCTCAACAATCGTTTTTTTAGTACTTTGATAGTCTTATTATCTTATTTTTAAACGTGAGTTTCAATTAGCATATGAAAACTTTTTTTAAGTGCTTTTTTAATTCTCGATGGCGAACATAAAATATTTTTAGTACTTTGGTGGCATTTGGCAATGCTGGAGAAAAAGCTGAATTTGGTCGCGCTATTGCTTCTGCCGTTGTTTTGTCTGCTTTCAATTTTATGTCTGCATTGGTATTATTACCATTAGAAGCCGCCTTCAAATTGCTATATAGATAGGGTTCGGACAGGCAGAACCAGGGGTTAAAGTCAAATCGATAGTAATATGAAAATACACTCTTGGGGTGAATCCGTGGTAAAAAATGTTCCACATAATCAAAAATAATTTGAGCCACCATGTGGTCAGAAACTAGGTTTAAAAAGAGAGTTTTAGGCTTGTATTTCTATTTTTTAATCAATTATTTTAAACCATTGATTCAATTATAAGGAAATTGTACACAGTAAAATTTGCGACATTATAAAAAAAAATCTTCTGAAAAAAGGGTTGTTCAAACATTTTTGAGAAATTTTGGTTAAGAAATCATATAAAAAAATGACTAATTTTGACTTTGAAACCGGAAATTATTGTAGAAAGAATGTTATTGAAATTTTATTAATTAATCTACCTTAATTACCCACATTTTCCTATTAATATAAAATTTGAGCATGATTAAGATAAAATTTAAATTTGATTTTTAAACTTTAACTCGGGAACGACCGCAGGTAAAGATGGCTCAGCCGCCCGTCAAGCGCTTCAGCGCCTGCTTATTAACTCTTACAATGGCAAACTACTTCTGGACTCACAATGTTTTCATGGTCACGCGTGACCATGGTGTTTAAATCAAGCGTATAACCTTAGATTTATTATTAACATATATTTTTCACTTGTTAATATGTTAATTCAAATAATTTGCTACAATCGTATTAAAAAAAGTAATTTAAATGCATCAAATGGTGATAAGAAAATATAAAAAAATTTTTTTAGCACGATTCACACAATTAAGGGCATAAGTAATACAAATTAAAGCTTAATTTGACATTTTCAAATTTGAAGTATTAAACCGTCACCAATTTGGGTTCTGAAACTGCAAAGAAAATTGCATGTTTCTATTAAAATTTTCACAAAATCAGCTCCTTAAAAATAAAAAAAAGAACTATTTTTATGACAAGGTTCAAGGCCAATTTCAAGTTCATCGTAGAAGTTTGTAAGTCTCGAAGAATCGGAGAATCGGAGAGGTCGACTTTCCATTGAAAATATTAGCACCTATGGGTGAATTATGTACTGAACGGTTACTAGAGAGCAAAAAATTGTCAAAATTTTGAGATTTCACAAGGAGATTGTTGCTCTCTGGCGACCTTTCAGTACATAATTGACCCATAGTTTGATAATATTTTCATCAGGACCTCGACTCTTCCGGTTCTTTTGAGGGTACTTACAAGTTCTACGATGAACTTTGAAATTTACGGTAATTTTATATACAGTAAACAATATACGGTATTTTGAAAAAGTACTCAAATTACATAAAAACAACTTTGAGGATGATCTTCAAACTTTTAAGACTTTTCGTAGGGCAGTACTTTTAAATTTCTTAGGACGCGTCCTACTAAAGACACTTAACTGTATACTATGTCTAATATCACATGTACGAACTGTAGTTGAATATTCAAAATTACGTGGGTCTTGGCCAAATCTCGGCCTTTTTGCTCATGTGACGACTCGTCGTTTTCTTCTTATAGGTGTGTTTTTGCTATTTTTTAATCGCGATAAAGAGCCAAAAATTGACTGATTGACAATACATGTTAATTATTTAACGGTCACTTTCAATCATCAACAGCAAAACTGCTGCTTTTATACGTATCCATTAAGTCAGCTAATACTTTTAAATAAATAAAAAGTTTTATACGGTTCTCTAGTGGTTGATCATATCAGACGCAGTTTACTATAGTAATCTTTGAAGAAAATAGGCGTGTTATTTTAACTGTTTATCATAGAAAAGGTCTTTATACAGGTTGTTTTTTGGATTTTGAGGTGCTTTGCCGCCTAACTGAATAATTCTATTAATATTTAAGTAAAAATCAACATAAAAATCAGATAGACAGCAAAGTGCCTCAAAATTCAAAATACAACCTGTAATATTCTCTGGGTTACATGTGTTTTATGGCGGGTATACAAAACGTAAACCACCATGACATTTTTTCGCTCGTTTTGTCTTGTACAAATATTTTTATCTCTATTTTGACCTCAACTTATGACGCCTTAGACCCGATCTCCAGAAATGGTGTGTTATTGGTTGGAGATCAGTGTTCTGAACGGGAATGGAAACTTCATCCCAATTCAGAACAAAAAAGAAGTTTATGCCGAACTAACTACCAGGCAAATTGGCTCAATAACACACCAAAAAATAAAATGTTACTGATTCAAAACCCAAAAAAAAGTTAATGGGAGCATAACTACCTAAGGTAGATCTCTGGCATAAACACACAAAAAGAGTTTCTGGCAGGTTAACTACCCGACCGTCCGCCTGCAAAAACTCTTTTGATGTGTTTATGACAGAACCTACTTAGGTATCAACTACCTTAGGTATCCCTGCTCCTACATTTTCTGCAGTTATTAGTCATAAAAATGCCCCAAATCAATTGTTTATGTTTTGAACGCATAAAACAACCCAAATGACAACGAAAAAAATTTCGAAAATTTTGCGTTTTTCGATTTTTTTATAAGTATTTTTCTCAAAATTATGTTCAAAAATAACGTTTGTGTCAATTGACCACTAAGACTTCAAAATTTCATGCCGTAAGCCAACTTCTCTCAGTGTTTCCTCAGCTTCTTTTGAGCCTACTTTCGAAAAATCGAAGCATTTTTTTCCGAAAATTTTTTCACGTGACCTTGAAAAATTCATATTTGGAGATTGGGGTCGAAATTCAAAAAAAATGCTTACACAGAAGTTTTATATTGTTTTGAGCTTCCTTGTGCAAAAATTGAGTGAATTTTGAATATAACTTCGGAGGAGATAGAATTTTTGATGGAAATGTCAAAAAAAACGATAGTCTATCGCATATTCTAAAAAACTAAAGCACTTATCGACAAAAACGCTTCCACAAAAATTTGTATACTAATTATGCAGGTCATGTTAAAATTAAGGTTTATTTAAAATATAACTTCAGAGAGATAGAATTTCAATTTTGGCTTGGTTTCTTGTTCGCTAATGTGTCTGGGAGTGTATTCATGCAAAAAAGTTTTGACACATGTTTTTCGTGAGATGAAGGCTACTTCTACAAACTGGCTAATCTGAAATAATATCCTTGAAGCCGTTTTGGCTAATATTTTATCGAGAATATGTCAAATTAGGAGCAGGAAACCCTTAAATACCTATTAAAAGGGGGTGGGTGTCGCTTTTTGGTACCTTTCAATCAACGCCTCAGATCAAATCTAGGGCAGTTGTAAAAAACTGAGGATACTTGTTTGTAGATCTAGCCCTCGTCTAACGATTACACATCTCAAAGTCAACCTTGTTACATCACACCACCAGGTGGTGAGTTATTCTAGAGCACTAAACGGTTTTTCAAAATCTATCTCTTTTAGACCCCCACAACAAGCGTCTGAAATTTACACAGAGTACGGAAAGAGTGAGGTTACTAATAGTTTAAGCCATTTTTTGAATTTCGCTCTTGAATTTTCTAGAATCACTTTTGAACGCCGATTTTTACCAATTTTTGTCTTCAAAGTGATACTTCTCCTAGACGGATGTTCAGAATAAGACCGTTTTTCAACTCAGGTAGATGAATATAGTGTCGTCATATGTTTGGCTCGGATTTTTGAATTTCACTCTAGAATTCTAGAAATATGAACTATAAGTAAAACCGGAAATGAAAAGTTCGAAAAAAAAGTTCGTCTGATCGGAACAAAAGTACCACCAAATTGAAGCTGAGATTTCACTGATCAAAAGTTGGGCCTAACAGCTAATCAAAATTTTCAAACCAATCAGCGTCAAAATTCGATAATTCGGTTATTATTTTTAGCTTAAAAAATAATTGAAAACTTCTAGAATTCGCTTTAGACATTTCCGATAATTTTTAATGTCATGCATCGTTTCGGTGGGTCAATATCACCAATAAAAAATGTTCATATCATGGTGGAATACCGGTTTATGCGGATTAAAGCAAAAAATATCGAATTTTGAAAATTCTAGATTTTTGTTCTAGATTGTTTTGAAAAAAAATAATTGTCCCCATGAGATTCCTTGGGTCAACTTTAGTCATAACCGATATTAATTTATCATAAATTAATCCTATAAAGGCTCAAAAAAACCGACACCCACCCCCTTAAGGGTAATCCCTGCTCCTACATTTTCTGCAGTTATTATGGTCATAAAAATGCACCCAAATCAATTTTATGTTTTGAACCGCATGAAACAACCCAAATGACAACAAAAAATTTTCGAAAATTTTCGTTTTTTTCGATTTTTTTCCTAAGTATTTTTCTCAACAATTATGTTCAAAAAAATAAACGGTTTGTGCAATTGACCACTAAAACTTCAAAATCCAGCGGTTGACGTAAGCCAACTTTCTCTTCAGGTGTTTCTTCAGCTCATTTCTTTTGAGCTACTTTCGAGAAAACATCGAAGCCATTTTTTTTCGGAAATTTTTTCACTGGTGACCTTGAAAAATTCAATATTTTTTGTTTTGGGTCGAAATTTGACAAAAACGCTCCTGACAAAGTTTCTGTTTTTTTAGAGGCTAGTTTTGCAAAAATTTGAGTAAATTTTGAAATTTAACCTGGGGAGATTAGATGTTTCGATTAAAGTCCAAAAAAACCGGTATTTTGGGACCGGTGTTTTTTACGTATTCTTAGAATAAATAATAGACTTATCAACAAAAAGCGCCCTACAAAGTTTTGTATAACTAATTATACAGGTTATGTTAAATTTAGGTTTATTTCAAAATATACCTCAGAGGAGTAGGAATTTTCCGTTTTGGGCTTTGAGTGGCTCCTTGTGCCGCTTATGTGTGAGAAGATGTGTCATTACAAAAAAGTTTGCAAATTTTTTTTCGCAAGTTGAAGGCTGTTTACCAACTGGCTAATCTGAATTATATCCTCGAGGCCCTGTTCGGCTATATTTTATCGAGAATATGTCAATATAGGAAGCAGGATACCCTTAAGCGTAATAATAATGATTATTCGAGAACTTTTTTTCAGATTCAACTGCAAAACTAAAAAAAGCCTCAGTAGAGCAAATTTATTATTTGTTTGACATGCCGGTCACCGGATTAACCCGAATGGTAATTTTTGGTATGTTCGAATGCTCGATGTGCCCAATTTATTTTTTTCTTTAATCGCTGGAAAGTTATTTTTTTATGTTTGTGTTCATTCTTATATTCACGATTGTATACAACATAGTTACTGCTTGAATTATATTTTGAATGAATTCCTGGAAGGAAAAAACGAGTTCGATTTTTTTTTTTCTCAAATTTTTCTTTAGCTGAAAATACCTATATAATAGCTCTCCGGTTACCGAACTGGTAGTTCGATGAAAAAGAAAAAAACCTAAAGGCTTTCTGTAATCAACCATTGAAAAGCTATATCGATTAGCTATATCGATATATAATGGCTGTGGTGCTTGGCGGAAATTTCCTTTTACTGTGCTCACTATTGGTGAGTCACCAAGGTTTAATTCTTTTTTTCTTACGTACTATCTCGTCGCTTATCTGAAAAGAGTGTATGTATACAGAAAAATTGCGATTTTATAACTTTAATTGCGATTTTTAACTTAATTTTTCATCGAGAAAATAAAATTCTACCGCACACTACCCCCCTTTCTGAAACTCAAAGTCCACGAGTTATGAAAAATTTCTTCATACGAATAACCCGATCCCCAAAAATGGTGTTTTATTGTCCGGTGAGTTATCGTCCGGTCAGTGTTCTGAACGGGGATGGAAACTTCATTTGAATTCAGAACAAAAAAGAAGTTTATGCCGAACTAACTACCAATCAAACACACCAAAAAAAGATGTTACTGATTTAAAGCCAAAAAAAAAGTTAATGGGAGAAAAGTCTTAGAATTGTCTGTAGAGTAGCCTCACATATGTTTTAGACAGATTTGAGATTTTTGCAAAAATAAGTACTGTAATTCCCCCAAAAAACGCACAAAAAATTTTTGGAAAAAAGTTTCAGCGTTCACTTGGTCGACGATGATCCCATTATGTATAAAGGTCGAAAAACCTGTTAAAGTCGATCAGGCGCTGCAGCGCCTGACGGGCGGCTGAGAGTTAAAACTTGAAATTTCCTACAAAATTCTCGAATTGTTTTTTGGCTTGTTTTTTTTAGTTTTAAAATTCCACCGTGAATTTTTATTTTTTAGTTAGATCCATTTGTTTAAAAGTCCAAATTCTCGATGGTCCGAACCCTGTATATAGACTGACCGATCTTTGCGTATCGAATATACACGAGACACCCAAAGGAAGTTCGCCTTCCTTTGATCCTATTGGTCTTATCACAGCTCCGATAAAAAGGGCTGTTATTACCGTCAATGAAGAAGCACTTGGTGCCAAAAATCACACTGGAAGTTTTGTTCAATACTGTAAAGGAATTGAGTTTGAACTAAAAACAATTTGAAAAGTTGATTCTGGAAAAGATTCAAAACTTCGAAAAATATTTGAAATTTTGAATAGTTTTTCAAACGAAGAAGTCAGTTTTTTGCCCAACATTAAAATCATGTTGTTTTAAAATTACGCAAAATATAATCGAGTTAGTTTTGAACAATTTTTTCTGCGGGCCGATAATAATTCTTTATAAGATGAATTCTTTACCTCTCTGGGCTCCAAACTTCCCTAGAGACTCAAATGCCGATTTAAGGCTCAATTTTGAGCGAGATTTTTAAACACATTTTTTAGAAACCATAGTCTAATGATTTATTTTGAATTATAATAACAGTTCTTCATTTATAATATCCTCATAAATTATCTAAGGTTCAATAATATTATTTCAGATTTGCAAAATATTTTCTGATTTAAAATTTAGGCCAAAATATCCTCAATTTTTAGTCAACAAAAATATTTGGGCAAAAGACGGTTACTTTTTTTCAGGACTTATAAAATATGGTATTTTTTTGATAAGTATAAACCCGAATTGTAGAGGTTTCTTCCATTTGTCAAGTGTACTGTGGCTTGGACGATTTCACTTGTCAGAACCAACCAAATAGTTGCTTACATGCTGATAGTTCATGGAGTTGTGAATGGCAAAAAAATTCGAAAAATGACTCGTTTGATTTACTTTATGGAGACCACTGTAAATACCCAGAGGTAAACATCATGTTTAAAACATGTTTCGATATAGACTATCAAGTTGATAGTATCAACTCTTGGCCAGGAATTCAGTTCTATGAATATACAGCATGTCACATTTTTGCTGTGATCTTTGTTTTTTAAGGGGGTTCTGGGTGCTGGATTGCATGCAGAAATTATCTTTCTTTGTTTGTTAAATTGAACAAATAAATACAATTTCCGGTTAAATCGGCACTGAGAAATCAATTTCGACTAATTAAAATTAAGTAATTTGACTTTGAAGTCTGTTTTTAGAGTTTTAACCAAAATCAGCATATCACATAAATATGAACAAAAATTAAATTTGAATAGCAAAATTAAATTCTTCGTCAAAAACGGACCTAGAAAAGTATGTTTAAAAAAGTCTTACACTATTATTAACAGAAATCAGGCCTCTTATTGTTTGTTATGATATTGACATGCTGCTTTTATGTTTATAGCGTTGCGCGCTTTATGTCTGATAAAGAGAGATTACCGCAAAATGATAAAAATAAAACCTGAACATTTGATGTATTTTTTTGTGCTCAATATTTTCTGACTAAACAAAAAAAAATTCTAAATAATATAAGAGATGTTTCTGATTTATTTTTAAAGTTTGAATCAACTTGGAAATAAACTCCGCGAGTTATTTCCTGCTGGAGGCAAATTTAGGATTGAGAAAATCGTTTTCGTAAAGTGTTTTACGAGCTTATTACGATTTTTAATGAAAATTGACATATCTCAAAATCATAAACAGTGTTCACGGAACAATATTTATTTTTTTTACGTTCCAACATTTCAAACAAAATTTATCAGTCTTCAAAAAGTAGTCAAAAATTCCCCAGCAATTGCTGTGTTAGCATTCAGAACCCTCTTAAGCTCACCTACAGCAATTATAACGTTTGAATTTACAAACACAAAGCCTATGTGACATACAGTGCCCGATATGTCATATCGAAAAACTAATCGCGTCAAACGAGTTTGGTCTGACCAATAGGATTCTCTCTACGATTTCGAATACAAGTCTCGCGTAATATTTTCATTTCAGACAGGTCAAGCTTGGTCGCTATTGGTGAATTT
Organism: Oikopleura vanhoeffeni; assembly: GCA_004367855.1. Lineage (NCBI taxonomy): Eukaryota > Metazoa > Chordata > Appendicularia > Copelata > Oikopleuridae > Oikopleura > Oikopleura vanhoeffeni. The sequence continues at coordinate 45,656 of SCLH01000972.1, read as the reverse complement.
TAATTATTGCGCACGTGGGGTTAACATTGTTTATTTCGGGGGTCAATGAACTTTGTGCCTTTCGTGGGAATTTTACACATCAGGGAATGTAGGTGTTTAAATAATTTAAATTCTCATTGCCAAAAAAACGGTGTCAATTAGTTTCGATCAATCTGTAGTATACGATATTTTCAGGATCATATGTTTGTTGGTAGATGCTACTCAGATTTATTTATTGGCAGCATTGTGCTTGTCTTATCTTTGGTCTTGATGTTTTTTTCGGTAAGTTTACAAATAAGTTTTTTAAAAATTGCGCCAAAGAATTTTAGCGGTCACTTTTATCATATATTTTAGCTTGGAATGATTGTCAAGTGTTTAAAATCCGTATTATCAGGCCATATAAGTGTACTGATACATGAATATGTCGATAAAGATCTTCCAAAACCATTCACATTTCTGACGTCATATATGTATATATTGCTTGGGACAGTTCTGACAATTAGTGTACAATCAAGTTCAATCGTTTGTGCTATCATTACTCCACTTTGCGGAATAGGATAGGCTAGCAATAACAAAAAATAACTATGTTTACAAAGTATGTGAATCACAAAATGTGATACAAACAGCTTGTTTTTCACAAGTGTTCCCCAAAATGATGTATAAAATTTGTCAGCAAATCAGAATTCATTCTTCTAAAAAAAGAAATAGTCTGCGTCATCAATTTTTAGGTAGACAGTGTACACTGGCTAATTTTAAATTTTCATCAAAGTTATGGTGCTAGAATAATAAACCTACTGTATGTTACATAGAATTTTTAAAAACCTGAAACATAAATTAATTTAGTAATATTTTCAAATCGCAACAAAAAGGAAAAGTTTCAACGATAATGATTTATTTCATTTTGGCTTAACCCCCATACTCATTTTGCGATCTTAGTTTTATATAGTAGTTAACATCATCCGATTAACGTGTTATTTGAATTCGTTAGATTTTTCACTATGCTCTATCATTTGGTGCTCAAATCCTCTATCTTTTTTACTTTGTACGATATAAAAACTTTTTCGAGGCACCCTTGTCGATCTCAGAAATTGACATGAGGTTTTAGACTTGTTTTTTTCTCTATTTGAAGGTTTTAGTCAGGTAGTAATTTGAAATTATTTTCTGTCCCAAAATTTCAGGAATTTTTTATTCATTCACTTTTTTTGTTTTTTTCAAATTTATTCATTCAAATCAATTTTACTCGGGTATTTAGACAAAAATCAGATTTTTTGTTATTCATACTTCATAACTATGAACTTAAATTACTGCAAAATGTAAATTGAAACATTTTGATATTATGATCTGATGTGTTTAATTTATGAAATAAAGGGCGCCATCTATGCGCTAATCAGTGCAAACAGCTGATAACGTCTAATTTCCGGCGTTTTAACCAGACCCAAATGCTTGCATTTTTTTAGATCTGTCTTTTCTATATTCATACGTCAAACTGAAAAATGTACCGGTTTCTGTAAATGTATACTTTATTGAAAAATGCATATTTTAAATGTTTTCAAAGATAAAAATTTAATTTTTAGACCGCGAAAAGATAAATTTATATTTGTGTAAGACGCAAATTTGTTTGAGCTTCAAAATAAATGTACGTTGTTCACCATAACAAAGTTGGGTGGTAATATTGGGTGTGAACCTTTTTCCATCATATATGGTGTAGAGATTTAGTGTCTTCTTGTAGCTGTGTTTCTTGCTTACTTTTCGCCACTTCAATGAGTTTATATTTTTTTTGCTAGCATCAAGATCAATTGATTCATGAAGTATTGTAGTAGATATAGTCATTGCTGTGGTTAGATTCGTTCATTCTCTTGTCCGGATATATGTCCAGTATATGGACTCATTTGTCATCCGCAAATCTGCCTCCTCAGATTAGCTGACATCTCCTTCAGAATCGGGATATCTTCCCGACAATTGGCTTTAGCCCCTACCACGATAAAAATTTTTAAAGTAGGGCGTTAATTCTTTGATCATCTCTTCTTACTCAAAAATATCGCTTCTGTTCTTGTACTCACAATCTGCCTTACGTGGGAGCAAGAGATATTTAATATGGCGTAGTCAGTCGCCATCGGTATAGGGAGGTAGAGATCGTAGAGCTGAGTTTGTTTTTCGTTAAGGGGGCCAAATCGTAGAAATATCGAGGATTCGTTCAGCATATATTTCGCGATTTAGAGTTTTTTGTTTGTTTGTTCAGTGTTGATTCGTTGACGATTTTTTTCTTCGTGCATTTGAATATAGTGAACTTTAAAGTCCTGATAATCCCGCAAGTGCGATTAAAGGACAAATAGCCTGAGCCTGATAGATCTTTTAGTTTAGCCGATTAAGGCTTCTAAGCAGTTCGTACTAAGTTGTCATATGAACTTCATGAAAAGATGGAATTATAATAAGCAAAATTTCCCGATTTAAAAGGTGAACCAGGTGATAAGTAGTATTTAATTAAGTATTGTTTAAAAAAGGCATTTTTTCGAACAGAAAAGTAAAAAGACACTAAAACTTTCGTTTAAACAACTTTGAACCAGTATTTGAATAATCTTTGGAAATAATATTCGACTTTTTGAAAATTGGTAATGTTTATAAATTATTAACTTCTATTACAGGCGGAAGAATCGCCGAATTGCGCGAAAAACCTACACAATTTCATGATTTTTGGCTAAAATACTTCCAGTGCCAATATCGCCGAATGTGCACTAGAGATGTCAAAAATTATTTTTTGAGAATGAACAAAATGTATCCTCAGTTGAACTGAGCAGGGTTGTAAAAGGTGATGATCCCGAATTTTCCATCCCTATCCCCAAAAAATTTTCCAAGGGGATGGATAAGGGATGGAAAATTTTTTCCATCCCCATTTCCATCCCCTAAAAATTACTTGGTTCAATTTAAAAAGTATTAATTATTATTTAAAGTGGTAGTCCGTTCTTAATCGTTATTTTCAGGAGTAGTCGGCTCTGAGTTATTTTTAAGGGGTTTGGTCCTAGATTGTTAATTTTAATTAGTTCAAAACATACTACATATATATGATTCAAATAGATTGTCCCCGAAAAAAAACGTTATTGTTTCACCGTTATTTTTCGAAAAATATCAAAACCAACAAAAATTAATTTCAATTAATCCTTAATTCTTTATCCTAAGTTAATCTCCCTGGCGCTAAAAAAACCCACGCACATTACTAAAGCAAGATAAAAATCATTGTTTACCACAGTAGTCGCCGCTGTGCGAAAAGGCGCTTTTCAAAAAAGTCAATTCGCCGCGCCGTAGTGCCTAAATGTCTCGTCTAGTAAAAAGGCCCATGCAAATGGGTTGACCCCTACCAGGGGTACCATCTGATGGATCATGGCCCGGCAGTCCGATGCTGTTAAGTTAATTCTCTGCACATTTGAGTGCACATTTGAGTCCCCTATCAGATATGATGACCGTCGAATCTGCACCTTAAATATAATATATAATTGGGTTTACAAAAGTGGTTAACAAAATTGATTTAAGAAATGATCTCATTTCGACCACAACTTTTCACAAACTAAGTAAGAGTTTTTATTTTAAATCTTGGTTCGAAGATGCGGACACAATCTTCTTATTTTTGATAAGAAATCCACTCCTTCACCATGATTTGCTTGGGCCTCGGAGTTAATGGTACTTCCTTTGGGCATTGAGGAACGAAGATTTCAACTTGCAAAATTGAGAGACAAAACAAAAGTGTATGTATTGAATTTTGCAAGTAAACTTGTTTTTAAACAACTAGTTTCGATTTTATTTTAAATCATCTTCGGGTTAATGTGAGGAATCGACATTTTTTGTTAGAAAGATTTACGCGAATTTATCAAACAATCGAGCCTCAGATTGCCTAACTGGAAGCTCGATTGTTTTTCAGTATTTATGTTATAGAAGTGTCGGATTTTTTATTCTTCTTAGGAATCAGGCAAGTGCATAAAAAAGTCATTGTCTCATGGGCGACTTGTATGTTTAGTACAGGATTTTTAAGAGTGATAAGTAACCCTTCAAATATTTTTCTGTGAGCAATATTTGTAAGGTTAGTTTCGAGAAGTTTGGAAATTTTTCAGTGAAAGTTTTTTGGCAGTCGTCACATGTTAGGATATGTTTGTTAATTTGTGACTGACCTTTATGTTGTTTGATTCTACTGTGTAAAAGTTAGCCGGTTTTGCCTATGTAGTTAGAATCACATACACATATAAATTCGTAGATACAATTCGAATTGTGGTTAAACTGTTTTTTAGGTTTTAGGCGTGGTAGTATGATGCTTCCGAGTTTAATTGTTGTAAAAACAATGTTTAATTTGTAATTAGGAATGTATCGTTTTATTTTGTTGTAAATTTGGCTAGCAACTTGCGAACATTGGTAACTAGAGAACGGCAGTGATATTGTGTGATGATCAATTAGAATCATTTAGAATCTGATGGTTGAAAATTTTTTGATTTAAGGGGGTACTCAACGGTTTTTTAGATTTTCGATCGGGGCTCAGAAGAAAACGAAACAAGTTATAGAAATTCTGAAAACCCTTAACTGAAGATCTATTTTTCTCCTCCCGACCAAAAGTAAAAAAAGCACCAAGTGGGAGTAAAGTTCTAGAACACTGANAACATGTCTTCTCAATTTTTAGTGCAAATTTTTTATTGATCATTGCTCCTATTTATAGAAAATTGCAGATTAGTTTAGACGGAAGTCAATTTTCATGATTTCATTAAAAAAATATTTCATCGTATTAAGTTGAAAGTACCATCAAATGAAAGCGCATGATCTACTGAAGAAAAAATCTGCTTACGTCATGTTGAAATTTTGATCCCTCATATTCTAGAATCAAAAAAACGTAAAAATTTTAAACTGAAACAAATTTTTCTCAAAAACGACTCGGTCCATTTTTTTTTAATTTAATTTAATTCGTGGATACATGTCTTCTCAATTTCTAGTGAAAATTTTTTTTAAATCATTGCTCCTATTAATAGAAAATTGCATTTTGGTTCAACCGGAAGTCAATTTTTGGAGTTTCTAGAAATTTATTTCCATCCAATTGTACCGAAAGTACCCTCAAATTGAAGCTACTGCTGCAAAACTGAAGCAAAAAGGTGCGACTCACTTTTACTTATTTTCAGAATTTTTCATTAAAATTGAGGTTTATGTATTTTTTCTCAAAAAAATACTCAGAAAAAATGTGAAAAAACTCTCGAAATTTTTTTATGATAAGAGCAGAAATAGATTTTGTGGCCTTCCTGAGGCTATTTGGTGCAGTATTTATGTCCCTAACCTGAATTAAAAACCGTTGAGTACCCCTTTAACCCCCACCTGTTTGAATGTTATATTACTCACCTGCATTTCTATGTTTTTAAAACACACAAGTATTCAAACTTGACAAAAACGAGAATAAATATTGATTTTTTTCTAATCAAAAAACCGCAAGAGCGTGACCGTAATGAATTTCCGGTTTAAAACAGAATAAACTATTGTTAGATAGTTTTGAAGTAAAATTTTTAGTAATTTGAAGGTAAATTTAACCATTGAAAATGCGGGGCTGAAAAATGTTTATTTTAAATTATTTGATTCAGTTCTTATCTTCGGAAACTTTTCATTTGTCTATCTTAGAGAGAATTTCATGGGGGACAATTTGTACTAAATGAATTTTCTTGCGCGCGATGTTAACCTTCTCAAATCGTCAATTCAAAATTTGACCGCCAATACACCACCAGGTGTGCCGAGGATAAAAATTGATAATGCCAAAATTCTTGAAATTAAAATAAGGGGAAACGTTTCGGGTCTGTTCGAATATTCCGCCGGCCAAAATGATATTTTCCCAAAAAGTTTTTGGTCTCTGTGTTTTAAAACACAGAAATGCAGGTGGGGGTTAAGGTGTGCAATTTTTTGGTCAATAAGTCGGGGTGGGAATTGGCGCGATAAAGTTCGCCTACGAGCGCTGATATTTTGTATCTTTTTGGTGCGATAGAGTTTTTAAAATTACATTTAAATCTTGAAATTTGAACAGCCGTATATTGAACTACGCAGGAAGAGGTCAATTATTTCTTCAAAAAATCATACAAGTTTAATTTGTCGTCTTTTTGAAACTTCGGTAAATCCGGTTAATAAAATCTTAGTATCAGTTTTTCTTTATGAAAGACAAAGAAATGCTTATTTTAAATTTAATACTAGTGATATTTTAAAAAATCTTTTCTTGGTTGATCGAACCCCCGTGTTTTCAGTCTTCACTATCAATTTGTTATTTTCAAAATATTAAGCTCGACGTCACAGCAATTTCAATAGAAAGAAACTATTTTTTTTCACTTTGCTACGAATCATAGGCTATGATTGCCGAGAGGAATCCTCTCAGAGGATAACAACACCTGTCTAAAATTTGTCTTATTTTCGAGAAACCTTAGCACAGAACGCACTCAAATTTCTCTTCGACAGGCTATTATGAATTATGAGTGTTTATTTTTCATCCATTCAAATTAAAATGTAACCAATAAAAAATCAAATTTCAAAATTGACGTCAAAATCTTCAAAAAACCAATTTCACTGTTCAAATTTTAAGATTTACAAGGCAATCTGAAGAATTTGACTTTCGAAATTGTTCTAAATGGAGAAAGTCACCATTTTGAACAACAGATGTGTCAAAAAATGTAAGTTTTGAATTTTACATTCTGTTCATTGTAAATTTTCGTCAAAATTATTAATTTTTTTTTAATTGTTAATTTATTTAAAAGTATGGATCTTGTGCCTTTTTTGACAATACAGAAAATATAGCTAAAAATATTGCCCTCCGAGAAATGTTAGCTGGGGCTGGTGACAATTTCGAACCCATACTGCAGCCGTTAATTTGTTTGTAAAATCCGCCGAATGATTCAAAATTATTAAAATTTGTTAAAATATTTTTGAAGAATTCATTCAAGAGTTTTTTGGGTGGTGGTTGTATGATTTTAGTTATCACTTCTTTCAAAATAGTTACTTTTTTTGTTTTTGGCGGAAAGAATTTAAGGGGGTCTCTGTAAATTATATCCAAAATGTATTCTAGTACACGACCAATTTTATTAGATGTGTATAGTGAAACGCAATCGTATCTAACAACCTCAAAATTTTCACTATCAAACCCGTTAATTTGCAAAAATTGTTTTTTAAATTCGATTGTTGAGTGCTAAGATGCTTAGATCGCAAGTTTCTACTATCGGTCTTAAAATAACCTTTAAATACTCTTCGGCGCCACTAGTGATCGTGTTCAGTGACGATACAAATGGGCGAGGGGGAGTGCCTGTTTTGTGTACTTTGGCGGTACTTTAGCGCAAGTGAAATGTGGTCAAAATTCCGCGATAACCTTTCTGAAATTTCCTAGGTCCACATTAACTGGATTGTGATTCAGTTTTCGAAATTTCGACGGTTCAAAAACTTCACTTAGCTTTTTTAAATAAACATCTTTTTAAAAAAATAATAAGATCTTTACTTTTATCAACGGGGCAAATAATTAAATTGTCATTATTGTCTAAAAAAGTTTTAAGAGGATAAAATGGTTGTTTTTTTGTTATAACCACCGATACCATTTTAAACCGTGTTTAAGAATAGCAAGGATATTTTGGGGGACTTTAGCTATAGATTGGTCAAAAATGTTAATAGCAGGATCATTTGTATCATTTTGTGACGAATTTGATATTAAATTTTGGAGTTTTTTCTCCCTTTTTTGATCTCTATTTATTTCTGATTTTTGAATTCGTGAAGTTAAAATAGAAATAGTTTTGTGTGAGTTTGGATTGGTGAAATGTAGTTTGGAAGAGAGAAAATTGAATTTTTGTAAGTAAGTAGTCAAATTATTATTGTGTTTGTTTAATGCATCTATAATAAGGTTTTGGCAAAATTTGTGAACTTTGTAATTTTAATTTTCGTACAGTTAGTGGGCTAATTATTGTGAATTTAGGTAGAAGAAAGTGTATGTCTAGTTTGAGTTATATTTTCGTAATGTAAAAGGATAGATGCAAGAGTAGGACTTTTCTGAGGTACTTGGTTGAAAGTGCTGAGCTCGTTTTTCTGGCTTCTTTCTCTGGCCTTATTTTTGCCCCGATGTCGATGAAGTTTTAAACGCGAGTGAAGTAAACGAAAGCCTTTCCTCACACAGCCTCAGAAGGTCAAAAACGAAGCATTGAGATTAATAATAAGTCAATTGGTGCACTGGCTCAAAAGATAAAAAATCGCGAGTTCAAAAAGATAAAAAATCATTTTAGAAATTTTAGTGATTTTGAACTGAAACAGTTACCAACGTCTGAGTACGTCGTTGTTCAGAATTTCTGAGAATACCCGTCAAGTTACAATATATTATTTTGTCTAATTTTTTTTTGTGTTTAATTGCATTTATTAATGACTTGGTGATTTTCAAAATCAAGGAAAGACTAAAACCCGTTGCTTTTACCAAAATATTTTTAGTAATTTTCCATTTAGTCCTTTTGTGAAGGACAGTATAGACTCAACGGGTCTTAATTTTAACCTTTTCACGACTTTACGAGGAGATTAATTGGGTAATTGAAATTCAATTAACTAATCCACCAATTAATCTCTGTGTCGAATAAGTTAGATAAAATGATTAAAAGTGAAAGTTTTCAGTATGTTAACTAGCGATTTCAGCTCCAGAAAGCACCTGATTATACGCATGATGATTGGCTCGCGTTTAATAATCTTGTGATTATTTTGGTTTCACTTTTCATTGGTTTGGTTGTTTGCTTTTGATAGCTAAAATCGCTAACTGAATTTCAGCTGCTGAAATCTTTCGTATTATAATATTAAATAATTTTATACATTTTGTATATATTTTTTAGAGCCGCATATTGCCAAAGCTTTTTTGCCAAAAAAAAGTTGGCGATATTGGGCACTTTCGGTGATATGGTGACAGTAATAAACTTTGGTTTTAAATAAAAAACGTGGAAGCGTTCGAAGTGACGTCATTATTTGCAAATTTTTTCAATTTTATGAGGAGTAACTCAGCAGGAGTATAACAATAGCCTATTGTCAATAAGTTTAATAAGGTGAATTACCAAAAAACGTAGAATTAGGTATTTTCCAAACCAAATTTAACAAACATTGATAAGAATGGATTTGGGAAAGTCAATCTTGAAAAAATGACTTTATTCATGAAACACTCAAATAATTTGTAATCAAAACCTGAAATTGAGTGGGCGTTTCGGAAATATTGGCACTTTCGGCGATATGCGCACTATAAGAATTTTAGACAAAAACCGTGAAATTGCGTAAGTTTTTTCTCGATATTAGCAAATTTCAGCGATATTTCACTCGATTTTCTTGATATTAGCAAAATTCAGCAATAACAAGCCTTCCGTGTGATATATTTCAATAGTTTAACTTTTAGTATTTTTTATAGGATAAACGACTAGTAGTTTATCCAGAATTTTAAACATACTGTATGATTCATACATTCAGAATATGATAGTTTAGATATTAAATAGCAAATTTAAAATATTTATTAAGAATTTGACATTTTTATAGCCACCGAAAGGTATCATCAGTTTAGAACGTGGTTACGTCATGATTATCGGTGCTTGCATAGGAACCACTTGTACTGGTTTAATTGCAGCTTTCGCAAATATGGGTGAAGGGTTCAAAGATTCTTTACAAGTCGCTTTGTCCCATGTTTTCTTTAATGTTATTGGAATGGTTTTGTGGTTTATGATTCCGGTTCTGAACAAACTTCCTATTAAAATCGCTTTATTTGCCGGGAGAAAAACTGAAAAATATCGATGGTGGGCAGGAATGGCACATTTTTTTACCGAATGGTTGTTTGAACTTTGATAAATCAACCATTACTCTTCCTTATTGTTTTTTCTCGAGTAGATAATATTTCAGAAAGTTTTTCGGAGTAGAAAATATTGAGCGCTATCACATAACTAATGAATAGTCCCGCGTACAAGATTTATTACTAGTTCAGAAATACTGGATTACTTTCGGGAGTTTGAGGTTGTTAGGATAGACATCTCGATCTCAAGATTTTTGATAAGACTTCAGAATCTACAGACGATTTGAACTAAGGAATTTCAATAGTGAAAAATGGGTATCGATGTTTTTGACCCATCTTGTAAAGATTTTTTTCTGGTCATTTTAAGACGTAGGATTCTTTTCGTTTTTGACATTTTTTAAGGGGTAGTGTCTGTGAAAAAGTTTTTCTGGAAGTGAGAGTTCTATACTAAGTCCGCCAAGAGAAAAAGATTGGTGCTAGTCTCGCATCTCTGCGATGCGCGGTTTTCGTGCCAGCGCCATGTCTAGAATTTAACCCATTTTGAGAAAAATCCCTCTCGCTGTCTAACCAGCCATTATTTTCTCCAAAAAATAAAACTGACTTAGTTCTAATTATATACAGTGGGTGAGACCAATGGGCAACACACGAGCTTGTCGAAAAAGTGTTGCCCATTGGTCTCACTGTTGCCCATTACTAATGGGCCATTAGTCTCACACGAAGGGTGTTGCCCATTGGTCCGAGAGAAGATCAATTTTTAGTGCAAAGTTTTTATTGAATCATTGCTCCTATTTATAGAAAAATTGCAGATTAGTTTAGACGGAAGTCAATTTTCATGAATTTCCATTAAAAAAAAATAATTTCACGTAATTAAGTTGAAAAGTACCGAATCAAATGAAAGCGCATGAATCTACTGAAGAAAAAATCTGCTTACGTCATGTTGAAATTTTGATCCCTGCATATTCTAGAATCAAAAAAAACGTGAAATAAATTTTAAAACTGAAAAAAATGTTTTCAAAAAGCGACTCGGTCCATTTTTTTTTAATTTAATTTATTCGTGGTACATGTTCTCAATTTTCTAGTGAAAAATTTATTTTAAATCATTGCTCCTATTAAATGAAAATTGCATTTTGGTTCAACCGGAAGTCAATTTTTGGAGTTTCTAGAATGATTTCGCATCCAATTGTACCGAAAGTACCCTCAAATTGAAGCTACTTGCTGCAAAAAACTGAAGCAAAAAGGGCGACTCACTTTTACCTTATTTTCAGAATTTTTCATTAAAATTGAGGTTTATGTATTTTTTCTCAAAAATACTCAGAAAAAGTGAAAAATAACTCTCGAAATTTTTTTAATGATAAGAGGCAGAAATGATATTTGTGGCCTCCTGGGCTATTTGGTGGCAGTATTATGTCCCCAACCTGAATTAAAAAAACCGTTGAAGTACCCTTTAACCCCCACCTGTTTTGAACAGTAATATTACTCACTCTGAATTTCTATGGTTTTAAAACACACAAGATTCAAACTTGAACAAAAAACGAGATAAATAATATTTTTTCTAATTCAAAACCGCAAGAGCCGTGACCGTAATGAATTTCCGGTTAAAACAGAATAATCTATTGTTAATAAGTTTGAAGTAAAAATTTTTAGTAATTGAAGGTAAAATTTAACCATTGAAAAGCGTGGGCTGAAAAATGTTTATTTAAATTTATTTGATTCCGTTCTAATATTGTCCGGAAAAACTTTCAATTTGCTATCTTAAGAGAAAATTCAATGGGGAACAATGTAGACTAAATGAAATTTCTGCGCGCCGAAATGTGAACCTTCTCAAATCGTTCAATCAAAATTTTGACCGCCAATACACCACCAGGTGGTCGCCGAGGATAAAAATTGAAATGCCAAAATTCTGAAATTAAAAATAAGGGGAACTTTCGGGGGTCCTGTTTCGAATATTCCGCCGGCCAAATGATATTTTCACCAAAAAGTTTCTGTTTCTGTGTTTTACACAGAAATGCAGGTGGGGGTTAAGGTGGTTGGCAATTTTTGGTCAATAATCGGGGTGGGAATTGGCGCGAATAAAGTCGTCTACGAGCGCTGATATTGTTATCTTTTGGTGCGATAAGGAGTTTTTAAAATTACAATTACAATCTTGAATTTGAACAGCCGTATATTGAACTACGGGCAGGAAAGAGGTCAATTTATTTCTTCAAAAATCAATAACAAGTTTAATTTGTCGGTCTTTTGAAACTTGCGGTAAATCCGGTTAATAACTAGTATCAGTTTTCTTTATGAAAGACAAAGAAATGCTTATTTTAAATTTATACCTAGTGATATTAAAAAAAATCTTTTCTTGGTTGATCGAACCCCCGTGTTTTCAGTCTCACGTATCAATTTGTTATTTTCAAAAATTATAAGCTCGACGTCACAGCAATTCAATATGAAAGAAACTATTTTTTCAACTTGCTACGAACATAGCTATGATTGCCGGAGGAATCCCCTCTCAGAGATAACCAACATCCTGTCTAAAATTTGTCTTATTCGAGAAACCTTAGCACCAGAACGCACTCACAATTTCTCTTCGACAGGTCTATATAAATTATGAGTGTTTATTTTTTATCCATTCAAATAAAATGTAACCATAAAAAATCAATTTCAAATTGACGTCAAAATCTTCAAAAAACCAATTTTCACTGTTCAAATTTAAGAACTTTACAAAAGGCAATCTGAAGATTTGACTTTCGAAATTGTTCTAAATGGAGAAAGTCACCATTTTGAACAACAGATGTCAAAAAATGTAAGTTTGAATTTTAATTCCTTTTCATGTAAATTTTCGTCCAAATTATTAATTTTTTTAATTGTTAATTTATTTAAAAGTATGGATCTTGTCCTTTTTTGACAATTACAGAAAATATAGCTAAAAATATTGCCCTCCGAGAAATGTTAGCGTGTGGGCTGGGACAATTCGAACCATAACTGCAGCCGTTAATTTGATTTGTAAAATTCCGCTGATGCTTAGATCGCAAGTTTAACTATCGGTCTTAAAATACCTTTAAAATGACTCTTGTTTCGGCGCCACTAGTGATCGTGTTCAGTGACGATACAAATGGCGAGGGGGAGTGCCTGTTTGTGTACTTATGGCGGACTTTAGCGCAAGTGAAAAATGTGGTCAAAAATTCCGCGATAACCTTTCTGAAAATTCTAGGTCCACATTAACTGGATTGTGATTCAGTTTTCGATTTCCGACGGTCAAAAAACTTCACTAAGCTTTTTTAAATAAACATCTTTTTAAAAAAATAATAAGATCTTTACTTTTATCAACGGGGCAAAATAATTAAAATTGGTCAATTATTGTCTAAAAAAGTTTTAAAGAGGATAAAATGGTTGTTTTTTTGTTATAACCACCGATAAACCATTTTAAACCGGTTAAGAATAGCAAGGATAATTTGGGGGACTTAGCTAAGATGTCAAACAAATGTTAATAGAATCATTTGTATAATTTGTGACGAATTGATAATTAAATTTTGGAAGTTTTTCTCCTTTTTTTGATCTCTATTTATTTCGATTTTTGAAAATTCGTGAAGTTAAAATAGAAATAATTTGTGTGAGTTTGGATTGTGAAATGTAAGTTGGAAGAGAGAAAATTGAATTTTTGTAAAGTAAGGTAGTCAAATAATTATTGTTTGTTTAATGCACTATAATAAGGTTTGGCAAAATTTGTGGAACTTTTGAATTTTAATTTTCCGTACAGTTAGGGCCTAATATTGTGAATTTTATGGTAGAAGAGTGTATGTCAGTTTGAGTTATATTTCGTAATGTAAAAGGATAAGATGCAAGAAGTAGGACTTTTCTGAGGTACTTGGTTGAAATGCTGAGCTCGTTTTTTTCTGGCTTCTTTCTCTGGCCTTATTTTTGCCCGAGTCGATAAGTTTTAAACGCGAGTGAAATAAACGAAAGCCCTTTCCTCACACAGCTCAGAAGTCAAAAAACGAAGGCATGAGATAATAACGTTAATATATTAGGCTCGACCGTAAATAACGATTTAGACGAACCAATAATTACCGGTAAATATTGACCTTTTAAAGCGCAACCAAATGTGGTTTAAAAGAACGCTAAAATTGAACACCCCTCCAGGGACTAGGCGCTAGACAAATATTATAGTGTAGGAGGGCAAATCACTAAACGTCCAAAACACCAAATCTAGGTGTAATATTAAAATACTAAATAAAAATAGGCTCAACTTCGTGTTCGACAAATAGAGAGACGTAATATAAAATATATTTAAAATAAGATTTATTTAACGGTAATTAAAATAGAGATCCTAATTAACTGGTAATATATTTAGATTACGACTTAGTGTGGAACTTCCGCGAGAACTCAAGTCACCAACTGTTTTGGATTGGGTAGTCTGTGCCACGGCTCCCTGAACCGTAGACTTTTTATTCTGTAACACCCTCTCCCAATTGCTTGGGAGACGTACTAGAATAAAAAAATTCAAAGTCCTAAAAGTTTATCGCCTTACTTAATATTGCATAGAGTGCATTTTCTTAACGGTAATTCTCGTAAAATAATTACTATTACCCATTAGTTGAACGTGGTGTCGTGAATTGGTCTTAACGCCACACGGGTCCTCGCGAAATAATCCGCTTCGGTTATTCAATTTTTTTATTCACTTATCGGTAAAAAGCTATAGAGATATCAGCACGGAAGCCGTAATGGATATAGTCAATGGTGATCACGTATATAAAGGGTTTAATAAAGCCCTACCATAAATATCAGTTAACTAAACCTGAAATGATATCCCACGAGGAAACGCAAGTTCAGATAGGGCTTGGATACGTAATATCGAAGCACAAGTCAATAGCTGATACCCTAAAAATAACCCATTTATTTTTACACTTTTGCCCTTTTTATGGAATGTAACCATAGAATGGAACCGGAAAAGATGACACAAAATAGGTATACCGGGAAATTTAGAAAGAATAGGCGAAATGATTCAAGATCAAAAATTTACCGGTAATAATTAGGTTGACATTAATTTATAACCCTGAAGCAGCAGCCCAGCTGGGAAATTAACGTAAAAACAAGGAGGCGAAAACCTCAGAGTCTGTTGACAATTTAAAGCCGAATTCGTAAAATTTTTTACAGGGGGAGAAATCCAGTTCAAAAATGCTACATTTTTTCGGGAGATAAGCAGAATCAGTTTAGAGATGTCCTTCGCCTAGCGATACGTACTATTATGACTTTGGCCGTCGAGCCTAAAAAACATTCACCCCGCGGTAATAAAAAACTGGTTCCACAGTACAAAACTCATTGTTGGAGTTAAAAGGTTGTTAAAACCGCGAACAACCTAAGTATCGTCGACGCCACGAGCAATAATACGCGACGCCGGTCGTATGAATATGGACCGCGAGTCCCCGCATAATAGCGTTACGAGAACGTATGCACACCTTTTTTAAAAAAAATATACGAAAATTTTAACCCTTTCTGAAAAGTAAGTGAAGGCATAAGATAAACCGTAAAGACATATATATGCCCCATCACATAATTTTATTTATATGATGATTGTCCTAAACAAGACATTCCATCAACGTAAATTTTTTGCGAGGTTTTACATGAAACTACAAAAATTCTAATAAAGCTATGGACGAATGTCCTAGAAAGAATTTAGGAACAATAAGAGATTTTTGTACCAAAGATTTAACGGTATATAAATGCAAGACGCATTATGGAGGATGAGTGTCGCAGCCCACTATAAAAATCCTGAAATGCCGCAAAAATAACCCGGTAAACTCCAAGGATGACCGGGTGAGCAATTTAGATACCGGTATATAAAAAACGAAAGTATTCAGAACCAAGACTCAGATGAGATCTTCGTCATTCAAAACGGTAAAAATCGGGGTAAACCACGAAACCAAAACACATTGATCAAAATAAAAAGGGAGGGACCCACGGACAAAAACTCACGTGAAAAAATAACGCGTGACAAAAACTCACGTGACAAAAATACGCGTGACAAAAAAGATACTCGATTAAGATAAATAGAATCCAAAAATCCAGCAACGAAAGGATCGTCAGTACAAAGGGTATACCGACAAAAAACCGTACAGTAACCGGCATAAGAAAAAGACAAACAGCCCTTAAAAATAAATTGGCTGGGTACAAATGGCAGACAAAACTCAAAAACGACGTTACCGGAAAAAATGTTGATAAAGTTAACGGAAAGGATCGAAAATGAAAGATTCGAATGGTTACGGAAAAGTTAAAAAGAACTGAAAAAGTACCCATTCGAAAATTCATCAAAGGAAAATATGACCTTTGTAAGTGAAGAAGAGTTATCAAGGACAGCCTTTGAACTTGTAAAGACAACTACCCTTAATGATGACTATACCCGGTAAAATCTGGAATAGTGAACTAAGAACTTTACAGAAACCAGTGTCCAATCCGACCACATTCAAGTGAATCAGGTAATAATATTCCGGTAAAAAACAAGAAAAAATAATTAAATATTTCTAGAATCAAGCGATGAACGATAAAGATCGAAACAAAGACAAAGATGAACGCTTCTGCTCAATTTTCTCTGCCTTAGATCCCTAAATACAAAACAACCAAATAAAAAATTTGTTAAAATTCGGCGTTAAAATTGCAAATTGAAAAATGCCAGGGAAAATTGAAATCGTTCTCGTAATTCTAGACACAGGTGCCACAAGTTCGTTATACTAAACATGTGTAATCATAGAAAAAGATGACCCGTAAGAAATCACCCGTACCCAAATATAAAGCAATTGAGCAGGTGGAGCAAATATCCAGCTACTAAAACTGACACAGTGATATTTGCATAAAGGCAAAAAAAGGTTCGAAATTAAACGTAAGCAATGTGTGGTCCACTAACCGGTCCACCGGACCAAATGCTATTGGGACAGTGCCAGAGTTAATACGCAATAATTTTATTATGAAATGCGAAGGTGGCAAAGTAGTAGCACTTTCGCTCCAAAATATACCGTTAAACAAAATTGACCATAATATATTAAGTACCGAATGTAAAAAAACCGCATGAAGCAAATGCGGAACGTAATTAAAACAAGCGGAAGAAATAGCAGCGATATAATGACGCTGGAAATGATAATCCCTAGAAGAAAGTGAATCAGAATTAAATTCTGACCAGCAGGTACGCCTAAAAATAAACGGTTCAATAGTCAAAAAGAATTTGAAAAAATCCATGTCGCTTGAGAGGCACTATATCGAACCAGAAATTAACGGTACAAAAGAAAGACTGGTAAAAAATGCAGAAGCCAGTACATACCTTTTGGAATGAATAGAGGTATAAAGCAAAAATGCTTAATACAAAAATACCCGTAAAGGACGTCAAAATTGACCCTAATAAAATGAAATTTTACCTTTAAATAGGACCTGAGGACAAAAGGTCTCGAGAAGAAATCGAAAAACTATTAAGCAAAGTGAAATTCCTTTTTCGGGGAGATGCCCTGGAGTTAAAAGTTGAAAAATATAAAATTACCGGTAGCATTAATGGTAAATTTGGAGGCAAATCTGTTCAAATTATTTCCCTAAAATTAAGCCCTAAATTCAAGATGCCATATATCTCGAAAAAAATAAAGAAATAGCCTCGAAAAATTTTAATACCGGTACCGACGTGATATCCGGTCGAAAATAATTTTACCACCATTTTGCGGTAGGTAGAAAAATGAGGAAGGACAGGTAAGTCCTCAATACCCATAAATGACGTATAAGTGGCCATGTGCGCCGTAAACGTTATTTTGCCTACTAAGCACAAGGGACAAACAAAGCGGATTCTATCGCCCACCACAATTACAGTATGTGGCAGATACACCAAAAACGGCTAATATGGCCGTAATGATCTGCAGCAATGTTCTACAGCTTCGCCCTAGACAGAAGTCCTATGGGGATATTTTGTTGTAGAACCCCCCATATGGGCCCTTTTAATTATGTAAAGGTTCCTCAGGGTGGGCTGGCTAGCCCCACAAAAACAAAAGAATTCATGGTACAAATTTTGTACAAATTCAAAAATAATTTAAGACGGAATATGGACGATAAATCGCGTATTTGCGCCACAAGGACAAAATTTATGGAGTCCTTTTTTAAGGCGTAGATTTTTAACGTTAAAATTCCAACAAACTTTAGGCTTAAGGGGTCGAAAGTCCAAATCTAGGAAAATAAAGTTTAAACTACTAGGAAAAACAATATCTAACGTAAAAATTGAAGCCGTCAACACTTTAAATCACGTCAATAAATAGGGGTAGCAGATTTAACACACAAAACGAAAGTTAAAACGTTTTTTTAGGCATGGTCGCGTTATATAAGTAGTCACCTACCCTAACGCTACAGACCTATTAAAAACCCTAAGGGAAGCCACTACCGGTACACTGGAAGATAAAAATAGAATGGTCAAAAGTTTAGAAATTGATTTTTTGAAAGTAAAAAATGAAAGTGAAAACCTTATGAATCTGTTTCCGGAATACCGGGACCATGATGTACACCTAGTGGTGGATAGTTTTTACTATGCCACAGGTGCATTTATGTACCAATTAATCGAAGGTGAAAGACGATTAATAAAAAATATTTAGCCGACGACGATCGGACGCCGATTAAATTTGGCGGGGGCTCATGCATCGTAGAATTTACCGGTATTATGCCCAGTTATGTACTGTCGGGTCGAAATTGAAATTAAGTGGTAAAATATGCCATGTATGGACTGATTCTAAGTCTACACCGATTTATACCAGAAGATTAAAAAGTAATACAGGCACCAATCGGAAAATAGGAAAATAACGACGGTTTTGCGAAATAATGGGCCATAAACTATAATAAGAATAATTAAAGCTACTACAGCCCCCGATATATTTTGCAGATTATTCAAGCCGTATAGAAAACGGATCAGAAAAATGTACCGGGTGCGGTATGGACTTAGTAGACACAAAACCGGTAATTTTGCAAAAAGATAGAAGGAAATCCAATAAAATTCAGATTGGCAAAGTTAAGGAGTTAATGAACCGCTGATGTCATTTGAAAATAATTAGAATTACCGGAAAATAAATCGGAGTCCGACAATATTCCAAAAAAAATTTAACAAGCCCCTACGGGGACGTCCCGACAAGCAGAAAACTTATGTTTTCGACAATTTCCACAAAAGGAGAACGAGAAAATTAGTCACTAATTAGTTCTAAAAGAAAGCAGTAAAAAAGATTCGATAACCGGTATCGAGAATAAGTACTATACTTCAGGATCATGAAAAAATAGAGAATGGCAGCGAGAAAATAAAACACTTAGAAATACGGTCACGTGCCTCAAAAATAATATGGACGCAAACAATAAAAATATGCCAGTTAAAACGATATAGAGCGACAAAATCATATTTAAATAAATACGGCTATTGGTAATGTGTAGACCGTAAGATAAAAATGGAACGTTAGCTAAATTTTGACCGAAAAACAGAATCTAAAACGTAAGCAAACAGCAATCCATAATACTTTTTGGACACAGCGTCGATTCACAGCTGACACAGAAATGTTACAGGCTGTTTAAAAATGCCAAAACATAGACAATACGATTCGTGAAATGTAATCAAAAAATGTTCAGAATGTACTTCATACGACAAAACCAAAAAATCTCAAAAGAAATGAAAAAAGTTTGAGATCCCCCGAAAGAATAGGCGAAAATAGCCTATGGTGATGAAATCAACAAGGACACGACCTAAATGTTTAGATCGTATTACCGGGTATCAGGACAACTCGCGCAAATATTGGCGAAAATAGCTTCGTACTGTATGGAAATTTTTATAGTATCAGAGCCTCAACAGACAGACATTCATATATTCCATAAAGAAATATGACAGCCACACAATCAAAGAACGTATTAATAAAGTAACGTTTGATATGCAAAAACCGATTAGATACCGTTAATAGTCATTCGAATGGACAAGCCTATCAGTCCCAAAATCACTAGTTGAAGACCCATTAATAAAAGAGCATAATATTGCATCGGAGACTACATCAAAAAACAAGTACTAGTAAAAATCAAATTAGCAACGTACTGACGCTCAGAATTGGAAAGTTGTATCGGTAACCTTAATATGGAAATGCAAAAACCAATATTACAAAAATTGAGGCGGCCAGAACACCGCAAAAGATATAACACTACACGGGGCCCGAAGGATATATTGCCCAACATGAATTATTTCACGGCCGGTTTTTAATAGAAATGGCGAAACTTTCAAGTTAATATAGAACAACTTCGGGAGTCCAATAGACAGATTTCGAAACAGCTAGGGACTCGAGAAAGCGGGTTACCGATAGAACAAAATGAGACCGGCTATGAATGTGTAACTATAGAGCAAGGGATGAAACACAAACCTAATGCAATGCCATTAAAAGAGGGAGATACGGTATTATCGAAGGCGGCTATACAAAAATGATTTCAACCAAAAATACATTTATGGCGCTAAATAAAAATTATGAATACCGGTATAAATTGGGAACGAAAAAATAATTCACAACAAATAAATTGAATAGCCAATCAATCACTCCTATTATTGGAGCTTAAACTCATCCAAAAACGTAGAAATATGATCCGGTAAAATTTAGAACAATTTCAGCATGTTCGAAAATAAATATACGCTTTCGAAATCAACAAAATAAAATTCGTTCCTGACAAAACAATAACCCCGACAAACTGCGAAATACAATAATCAAAATAAATATTACCGATAAATAAATGTAAAAATTAATTTTATTTACAGTACAAATTAACTTTCCAGAGAAGTCTCTGAATATAGTGAAGTTAGTAAAAGACCGACTCAGAGCGCCAATCATCAAAAAATTCTTCTCGGAGTCACCAGAATACCGGTATACCCCGAAAATGTCCACCGAGCCATCTGAGTACTCGTCTCATAATCAGATTACCGGTAAAAAATCCGATCATCTAGAACAGTTGCAGCCGCGGTCCGCCGGGATCCCAACCTTTGTGAACAAGCCAAAATCTTATAAAATGAAAAGAGGACATAAACGCTGATCTGGAAGTCGCGTGTAATCTAAAAAAACAGACAATTAAAAAAAAAAAAAAAATAAAAATAAATTTTTAAGCGACTTTTCCCGCAAAATTGGTTCAGCGATTTTCCCGCAAAAATTTTTTCTCTTCAAAATTATTATGCAATAATTAATAAAAAAAAAATATATATTAAACAAACTAACCACAACACGCTCACACAATCAAACCCATCCAGGGATCGTCAAATTCTTCCAGACCATGATACGGACAATCAGACCCACAAGCTGCAAAATTATAATAATACGGTAGACAAAACTTTGTGACAAAAATAGTGAAAATAAAAAATAAACTGATACCTAAAGCCACAAAATGACCGACACATGACTGCAAAAAGCATGGTTACCGGAATACGAAAGTCACCCACCCGAAACAGGTGGATAAGCTAACAAAATAAAAATCATTAATTTTTCCGGAAAACATACCCTAATTTTAAAAGAAAATTGCAAAAAATTTATAAAAATCTACCTTTGCGCAGATTGCAATAGAATTTTCCAGATGGCCGCATAATAGCCCTTCTGGGCGTTGATTACCGATAATCGGATCGAAAACCTCATGTTGGCGGCAGCCAATGGCCATATACTCTATGACCACTGATTACTACCGAATAAATATCTGGGCTGGTCCGTACGATATATAATTGTACGGAATAAATCCGGTACATCATATTTCGGGTCGAAATAATTCTGATGACCTGCGGCAAACTACCGCAAACAAACCACATCTCGTGCAGAGGGAGTAACTCTAACTTTTCAGGAAATTACCGGTCCATTGACGGATCGGACCGTCCTCACCGAAAAAGTGACGAAACGGTAGATCAAAAATTAACCGATAACATTCCCCTGAGCAAAGAGAGGATAAGGTTTGCTAGAACGCGCCTCACAGCCCAGTAAAACTATCCAGGGATATCACTAGGCATAAGTGTACTTATCAACATACTTAAAAATAATTTTAACCGGTAAAATTGAGAAATTTGGTACATAAAATGAGAATTTTAGAATGGCAGTCTAAAAAAATAACGCAAACCAAAATAAATAATATTTTCAATCAATATCAACCACTCCGTAGGAAAATACGGCAATCTGAAGTCCAAGCCCTCCAAAGGCCCACGACGAGGAGGTACGCCTAAGCCATATCTTTCATGTTGGTGATCAACACTAGTTCGGATTCAAGGGGTGAAAAGGCATTGTATTACACATTCCCGTTAATATCGAGACTGGTTATGTTTCTACCAAAAAAGACAATGTAAAACAAAAACCCACTTTAATGACAAAATTACCGGTAAAAAGCATCAAAAATTATTTAAAAAGGTAATTTTTTTTATGAAAACTAACCATGAGTTGGAGGCACATGCGTAATAAGCACGGACTCTGAGCCTCAGTAAAAGGACAAGTCAAAACGGATCATATTGATTAATACCGTAAATCCTCCGGTAAAATATCATCACTCTTAGCCTCACTACCATCGCAATATGAGTCTTCAACATATTGGGACAGTGAATCCTTCCAACATATCATACAGATCTGCGCCTGAAAACATTTTGATAATACAAAATTAAAATTACCGGTAGAAACATATGGGATACATTTTTTTTCCCATTATAACCAAATCGACATCACAGTACAAAACTCACATTTCCTGTTAGAAGAGATACCCTCCGGTTGAACTACCAGGTTACCGATATCGTCAAGAAACCGGTCAGCATCTGAACCGACCGTCGAAGTGTCTCTCGCTCTAGAGATTTTATCTCTCGAGATTCACCCGAATCGAAGCCGATCGATTTTATTCGGCCATAACTAAAAAAAATTAACGAATTTAATAAATTACCCGGTATTCTGAAAAAGTCATATTTGAACGCTAAAAATTGTGTTTGATATAATATTTATTAAAATAAAAAAAAACTCACAAAACTGGGTTCCCAAGCAATCGGGGGCACCGTAATATGCACAGGTACCACAAGGGGTAGCCAATTGAAACAAATAAAAGGATCACTTGTCCTTGATTAAACCACAAAAAAAAGGGAACGAGCTATACGCGAGGTAAACCTCTAAACACAAGCGCGGCAATGCACATGGGTTTCCAAAAGATAACATAAGCCTGCCGAGACCGAAAATCGACGGTTAATGCGAGTTCCGTTAAACGCCCCTAGAAAAATAATTTTACCGTAACAAAACCAAAAATTTTATAAACTTTGGGACAAATTTTGGTTTAGAAATAAAACTTACTCGAACAGGGCCGACCTACAACATATTCTTGCATGCACCCATGAACTCAATATCGACAACCCCGAGACTATGGGGTAACCGGTAACATATAAGTTTCCGGCCAAAATAGGCAATAACCAGTGATCCGCCATTTTTTTTTTTTTGACACAAAAGTAAATATAATACTTTAAATACGTAAATTGCAAAATGTTAACCGATAAAAATTTATAAATGAACCCACTCGAGGATTTACTTCAAAAAATCACGTGCACAGACCAATCAAGGAAACCAGATGCGTCAATTTTGAATTTAAAAATAAATATAAACTGAACAATGCGTAGGTCAAATTTAAGTCAAAATTAAAATGAAACAGTGAACAAAAAACCTTTACTTCTAGAAAATATTTATTGATGAAACAAGCGATCAAAATTACCGGATAAGAAAAAAATAAGGCAGGAAAAAGATCTTGAGGGAATAGGGTAAATGGAAGGCAGATTTTGGGCAGGAAAAAAAGCAGTACTAGCAGTAAACTAATAACCAAATGGCGATAATTTCTATTATAAACAACACAAAATAAAAATAAGAACGCAAAAGACTTAAACCACGCAAAATTGGCCCAAAAAATTGAAAAAATTTACAATTAATTACCGGTATAACACAAATTTTGAAAAAAAATAAAGGCTAAATACAAAGTGCATTTTAATTGTATAAACTTTTTTTTCCTTGCGATTGCAACCAGCGCATCAAAATTCGGCAAATATCCCTTGAAATTCTCCAATATCCTGGAGAAAATGCCATGATTCGACCGGTGACACTCTTCGCTATCAGGAACGGTCTTATGCCACAAGTTTTTCCACTCTGCAGGTGGACCTTCCCATCATCAATCAGAACCAGTTGATACCGGTAAAGGATGGATAGGCGAAATATCCAACCCATCTCGAAACGCAAGCGGCAAAATCCGCCAATTCGGGCAAATTTACAAGCGGTAAATTGACAGCGGCAACAACGGACCGACGGAATAACGGGTACCGTGTTGAACCAACCCAGAAGCGGAACGTCCCAACTCCATAATGACGTGCTAAAATAAATTTGTAATTTATACTAATTATATACAAAAATGATTCCACGTACATAAAGTTTTGGAAAACGATCATAACTGCAAATTCAAATCATAAAAAATACCGGAAAGGTGAAATACCGGAAAAATCAAATATGGATATCAAAAATGAAAGATAATAAATAAAAATCACGCCCAATAAATTACCGGAAAAAGCAAAAATAAAATCATCACCTTTCTCAATACAGTATACCGATACATCAGTACCGGTCCATCACCGAAAAAACTCGGAGTCAAAAGGCGTCGAAACCCGCCAAAGCGTCAATACACCAAGAGTCGGGTCGACCAATTTGGTGCAAAATAATCGACCCGAGCACTTGGCCATCGCGCCAATTTCCTGGTCACTGACGCATGTAGCCTGTACCGACGGGTCCGAATACAGATGGTTTGTAAAACCAACTGCACAGACAAAGCACCTCCACCGCAGAAGCACCTCCACATACTCCATATAAGACCCGAAAATAAATTTACGTTAAAAACTGTTACAAGGCAATTGAGGCTAAGTAAAAATCGAGCTAGTACTACAAGATAAACACCGGCGGGCGACACAAATACACCAAGGGGTGTAATATACACGCAATTAAGATAAAAAAAGCCACGTGCTAACTGACACAAAGAGCCTCGCCTATTGATAAATATGAAAAAACTTCAATTTAATTTTACACTTAAAAAGAGACTAAAAAAAGAGATAAAACAAATGCAAAAAGTTACTTCCTTTTATTTTAAAACCGCTAAAACATGAACAAAATTATAACAGGAGTGCGAGAGATGTGATTTCCCCAATAGCAAATATAAGCTATAAGGACACAACAAAATTTAACTTTAAATATATATTTTACCGGTAAATAAAATAAAGTACAACTGAAGACACCTTCATGACGAGAGGTTAATTTTGTACATTATTGTGGAAAATTAACGAAAAATTATCATAATGAAGTTTAGACGTTGAAAATCCGGACCAAGAAAATGGAAAATAAGACCACAAAAAAACGGATGAGTCAAAATTCAGAAATTAGAAAAAAAATACAAAGGTAAATTTACACATTCAGTACGCCCAAATCGAACTATACAGCTGGAGGGAATCGCTCGAATTTGGAACGTTACCGGTATCTGGTAACGCCTTTCAACAGGCACCCGCCACACGCTCGAGCAGATCTTTCGCGGCCTTGATCTGATTTCGCCGTGCTCGTCACGCTTGCTGACATTACCGATAAACAGTAGGTCGAAGGTATCAGATCGCAATCATCCTCATACTAATACTGGAACTAAAAATTATTACGTAAAAATTTTGTTACAGTAAAAAAGTTTTACTCTAAAATATATACAAAAAACAGTTTTGAAAAAAACTTACAGGAATCCGAAAGGACGTGATGAATCTGTCGATCTGGAAGCCCAGGGGCTCGTTGTTTTTTGAACACCTAAGGGCGAACCTCATTGGTTATCATTTTTAACCGATAAACAGGGTGACGCTTTTGGAAGGCAGTCCATCCCATAGCCTCACCACAATTGTTGGTTAAAACCGGAAAATATTCGCGCAGAAACCCTCGAATGCTTAACTAAACGGTTGGTTAGTAGCAATTGCGATCTCATTGACAAGGGATACCGGTAAAAGTTTGCCAGAACTTCAGGAGAAAGGCCTTTGACAAATATTAAACCGGTCCGGATTTCGAAAATGCGAAATCATCCGGGAACTATCAGGGCGATGACATCCAAGGTGAGCACCACACATGTTTTCGTTAACCGGAAAAAACGATACCTGAAACTAAAAATTTTATGGTAATAAATGGAAAATGATACATCGAAAGTCCACAATTAAGTAAATAATTTTTTTTTTGAAAAAAAAAAATGAGCTACCGGTAAAATAAAATATTAAGGAACTCAACCCTTTCCGGTTCAATGAATTGAATCCCACGGGCAGACACATCAAAATAAGAAAGCAAGCTCGTCCTAATTGTCATTGTTGTCCATGAAAGCCGATTCGAATCATTTCGATTCAAATCAATCGCCCGCCTCTCGTAAGTTACCGATAATCTATCAGCAACTTCGTCCAACCCATAAAACCGGGAGGAATCCTCCAAGCACCAAGTTGCCGGTATGAAGGAGTCCTAAATCGATTATGAGATTTGAAATACCCTAAATAAAATTTTTAAAGCTAACAAATTGCAAAATTTTAAAGAAAAATATTTTTGACTTTGAAAAAATCAGTTACCGTAAAAAAACTATACCCTCCAGTGCGAAACAATGGCCGCTGTTCTTGAAACGACGAGCCAAACCGGTTCACCAACTCCTGAATAGAAACATTAAGTAAAAAATTTAATGTTCCAAAACTTCTTAAAAACATCCATTAATGTATCAGAACTGAAATTTACCGCTAATGGAATACCAAAAGATCAGTAACACAAAATATGATTAAGGACCAATACAACAATATTTACCGGTAAAAAATTGTAAAAATTTTTCACAAAATGACACCTAAATTATATACAAAATAATCTTAATATTTTAAGTTGAAGGAGAAACAATAAATTGAAAATTTTACCGGTTATTCTTAACTTTTTCAAATTAGTAACATAAAATTGAAATATGAAATATTTGCTATACCATTCATTAATTTCCGGAAAGAATTCTGAACATAAAAACCGCCAAATTGACAAAAATTATTACCGGTAAATATAAGAAAAATTGAATCTTACAAATAAAATTCACATACAAATTCGTATCCAACCATAATGAAATTAAAAATGAAAATCAAAAATAATATTTTGCCACGTTACATAAAGTTACCAGTAAATGAAAAATAATGTATCCAAATGTTACCGGTAAACACAGAAAAAATAATTTACAAAAGCATCACCTCCTAGTATATGACCCAATTTGGCCAAGAAGAAACATAAAACAAAAGTTACCGGTAATATCTAGAAATAATCTTTAAAAAATGAAAAATTAACAAGTAATCTATCATTGAACATCTCATGATTGAAAATTGAAAACAAAAATTACATTGAATAATATTTTGTCTTCCTGTTTTGAAATAATCCCGAAAAAACTAAACAAATATCAAAAAACCCTCGATAAATACATAGCAAATTGTGAAAATTGAATACCATTATTATTATTACGTATTAAAATATTGAAACAAAAAATTACATAAAGAAAGGATAATCTTGCCCGTTAGCACCACTCTAAAAACTGAAAATGTATGGTAAGTAAAACCACTAATTATTTACCGTAAAAAAATTATATTTAAATAAAATGACATAAAAAATACAACCATCATTACCATGTCACAATATGCCAATTTTCAAAAGTAAAATGAAATATTGATCCCTTATCGACCTGTAATACTATTACCGGTAAAAATTAATAAAAATTGAGATAAATCTACAAAATAAATACTATCAACTATCCTCTAATTCATTTTCAAACCAAGTCTAAAATGAACCATAAACTGAAAATATTACCGTAACAAATATTACTTTACTTTGAAATTTTTGAATAAAAGACTTACCGATATAAATTGAAAACCATCCAAATATAAGTCAAAATTACTACCGGTAAACTATATTTAACTGAATACCAGTACGTAGCTGGAAAATTAGACATTTATCGCCCAAAATTATCCTTAATAAATTTATTAAAAAATGAAATAAATATGACAAAATAATGATTACCGGAAAATAAAACAAAATTCTAACCAAATAAAGTTTAGAAAAATGACCGAAATTGACGCCTATGAGTTTGCACTCCAAAAAGCTACGGGCGGAGCAAAGGTTACCGATAACATGACTATTGTGCTCACCGAGCGACCATACGATTTAACAACCCGAGAAGGAAAAATCAATAAGGCAATTGGAAGAAGAACGTCTCCTAAAAGACCGCACCCAACTGTCTTCGGACCTATTCTGACCCAATCAAACACTGGAGTCCATGGAGTATGATCAGCACTCTGAATCACACAGGGACTGGAGCATATCCGTAACGTCCCAATGACAAGTTACCGGTCAAATACAATTTAAAAATACAAAATTATAATTTTTATTTTAAAGAACTAAAGAACTAAAATGACTAATTCTGAATACCAAAAATTAACAAAAATAATAAAATACAAATACAATTCTAATAAAATTATACCCGTAAAAGGCCTCTTAAAGAAAATTGGTGAACTAAACCTGCTATCGAAACACGAGCAATTTATTTCCGATGACTAATCCCGTTTTGTGGTTACAGTGTAAATCGCCAAAAAATCACGATGAGATCAAAGAAGTTTAACGATAAGTCCCCCAGACTGCGAAAAAGTAACCGATACTCGGCATCGATGTTAGAGTAATAATAAATTTTTACGAAATTTACCGGTACAACATTAATCAAAATAATAAGCTATAACTTAACAAAGGTAGTGGCCTTCGGTTTGCAACAGTCGTAGCCACGGGCTTTGAACATCTCCAGAGCATGCCCGCCCCGAGAATTTGGTTACGGATAAATAATTTTAACCCGGAAACGCCGTTCTCAATACGACGCCAAACGGATATTTTCCGCATCCCCAGTAATAATAGTGCACGCGCGCCAGGATCTTCAGGCAGATGCCTGGTGAAATAATTTCATCCCGAAATCTAATAAATAAAATGAAGAAATTAAAAGGTGGACATACCCTTATAATAAAGAAAGAGTTTTAACAAAATCAGCGATCAACTAAGTCAACAAGAAAACGTACAAATAAGGAACAATAGTGAATTAATTACATAAAAATAATTAAAATAAAATTTTTCAATAAAAATAAATTAAAAACTCATTAATATCACTCATTTCTCAGATTACCGGTATAGAACACAAATTTCCAAATAATAATATGACCATGATAATACCATGTAACTAAAAAGTGACAATATAACACAACCGGTCTTCTCTGAATAACAACAAAAATTGCATAAATTTTCTCTGATACACCATAATAAAAAAAACCACAAATAGTATGACCAAAATATAATTGCCAGAACATATACAGGATAATTCGGATAAAACATTACACGTGATTACCGGTAATTACTAATAAAAATAAAGGAAAATAAAATAAATCAAATTAAAAAATATTCAAAATCGTTTAGAATAAATCAATCCAATCACGTCCGCGTCATTTTAGCAGCCAATCAAAAGAGCCAAAAATACGCTAAGCACTAAAAAAACAGCCTGACCAACTACTCTGGAATTAATAAACGAATTTTAAATTAAAAAAAAACCCCAAAGTTAAGAGTAAATCTTAAAACCAATTAATCAAACATCTAAGCTACAATATAGAAATAGAAAAAATTTTAAAAATAAAGTAAACGCCCATAAAACACCTTCCGAAAATAAAATTTAAAGTCGCCATAGTTCAGATCGGAAAAATAATTTTAAAACAATATAAAAATTTCAGCTAACCATGCGTCACCAACATGTTAGAAGAAGCATCTGGAGAGTTGAAATAAGGACAACGGTACAATTTCAAGAGGCCATGTGCAAAATGCACTGGACAAGTGGTAGCAGAAAATGCTACGAATGTTATCGGTTAGTCAGATATGCAGACATACGCTCAGCTTTCGACGACGGTGTTCACTAAGGACGATCAACACTTTTACCCTGCAAAAAACTCCAATGGTGACATAATGGGAGCATGAACGCAGAAAATAGCCACAGTTCTATCGGTAAAAAGATACTCGATGCAATCCCCAGCACGAAGTATCCTCACAACAATGATGCGAATCCGGGTATGGTTCACTGGAACCCTACAGGTAGATAATAAATAAAATACCGGATAATAAAATGAACAAAATTTTTTTTCTTTAAAATTAAATGTTAAATGATAAAATGAAAACCATAATAATATATATGAATGTCCACATGCCCGAAAAATAAAATGAACCGGTATAAAATAATATCTAGAAATATTATATATATAAAATTACAAAATAAAAAACTGATAATGATTCTATTTTTCAGAATAAAACAGAACAAATTCTTAATAAAAAACTTTTTCTAGAAACGGATCGCTCGAAAATGTTAGCGGTATGGGATGTCCACAATGGACAAAACAAGATCGAGGTTTTCAAAAGAGAATGAAACAGAACAAACGCCAAATCGCCGGACCTAGAAATTTTGTAATCTGAGGCAAAAACACAATTTAACCCAGAGGATCCATCAGAGGGGAAATAATGAGAGGGTCGCGGTAATCAGCGGGGGCCAAGATTTCAGACGACCAAGCGACTATAATAACCGATATCATAATCGCCAGATGATAACCGGTAAGTGAAATGCAGGATGAAAATAGAGGATGCCAGACGAATGGAAAGATACATCCAGCTAGCAGGAGACACGCACGAGAAGCAGAGATTATGGCGAAGGTTATTCTGAACGATCAACCTTTCCTTTCACGGTAAATGAATCTGAAACCGGTTCTCAAAACCAGTCAAAAATATGAGGACAAAACTCGTGGAAGTCAGATGACAGCTTAGATTTGACGCTGATGAACAATCAAAACTGAAAAGAAATAGTGGTATGAAGAATAACAGATGAAAACGCAAGAAAAGATGAAACAGCAAAAGTGAAGAAGCGGCAGTAATTAAGTATTTGAAAAACTAAAGCGTAATTACGCAAAAATATGGTAATAACCAAAAATGGGCACGTTAATATACTTAGGCTCGACCCGGTAATAAACGATCTTTAGATCGAACCATATTTACCGGTAAATATTTGACCTTTTAAAGGCACACCAAAATGTAGGTTTAAAAAGTAACGCTAATAATTGACACCCTCCAGCGACTAGGCGCTAAGACAAAATATTATAGTGTAGGAGGGCAAACACTAACGTCAAAACAACCAATCTAGGTAGAATATTAAAATACTAAATAACAATAGGCTCCACTTCGTGTTTCGCAATAGAGAGAAGGTAAATAAAATATTAATTTAAATAAGATTAATTTAACGGACTATTTAAAATGAAGATATAATCACGGTAAATATATTTAGATTGTACGAAGCTTAGTGTGGAACTCCGCGCAGAAACTCAATCAACCAAACTGTTTGGATTGGTAGTCTGCCACGGCTCCTGACCGTGACTTTTTATTCTTGTAACACCCTCCCAAATTGCTTGGGAGACTGTACTAGAAATAAAATAATTCAAAAGTCAAACAGTTATCGCCTTTGACTTAAATTATTGCAGAGCAGGCATTTTCTTAACGGTAATTTCTCGTAAATATTATATTACCCCACTTAGTTGACGTAATAAGTCAATTGGTGCACTGGCTCAAAAGATAAAAAATCGCGAGTTCAAAAAGATAAAAATCATTTTTAGAAATTTTAGTGATTTTGAACTGAAAACAGTTACCAACGTCTGAGTACGTCGTTGTTCAGAATTTCTGAGAATACCCGTCAAGTTACAATATATTATTTTGTCTAATTTTTTTTTGTGTTTAATTGCATTTATAATGACTGGGATTTTCAAAATCAAGGAAAGACTAAAACCCGTTGCTTTTACCAAAATATTTTTAGTAATTTTCCATTTAGTCCTTTGGTGAAGGACAGTATAGACTCAACGGGTCTTAATTTTAACCTTTTCACGACTTTACGAGAGATTAATTGGGTAATTGAAATTCAATAACTAATCTCACCAATTAATCTCTGTGTCGAATAAGTTAGATAAAATGATTAAAGTGAAAGTTTTCAGTATGTTACTAGCGATTTCAGCTCCAGAAAGCACCTGATTATACGCATGATGATGGCTCGCGTTTTAATAATCTTGTGATTATTTGGTTTCACTTTTCATTGGTTTGGTTGTTTGCTTTTGATAGCTAAAATCGCTAGCTGAATTTCAGCTGCTGAAATCTTTCGTTTAATAATATTAAATAATTTATACATTTGTATATATTTTTTAGAGCCGCATATTGCCAAAGCTTTTTTGCCAAAAAAAAAGTTGGCGATATTGGCACTTTCGGTGATATGGTGACAGTAATAAACTTGGTTTTAAATAAAAACGTGGAAGCGTTCGAAGTGACGTCATTATTTGCAAATTTTTTCAATTTTATGAGGAGTAACTCAGCAGGAGTATAACAATAGCCTATTGTCAATAAGTTTAATAAGGTGAATTACCAAAAACGTAGAATTAGGTATTTTCCAAACCAAATTTAACAAACATTGATAAGAATGGATTTGGGAAAGTCAATCTTGAAAAAATGACTTTATTCATGAAACACTCAAATAATTTGTATCAAAACCTGAAATTGAGTGGGCGTTTTCGGAAATATTGGCACTTTCGGCGATATGCGCACTATAAGAATTTTAGACAAAAACCGTGAAATTGCGTAAGTTTTTTCTCGATATTAGCAAATTTCAGCGATATTTCACTCGATTTTTGATATTAGCAAAATTCAGCAATAACAAGCCTTCCGTGTGATATATTTCAATAGTTTAACTTTTAGTATTTTTTATAGAAAAACGACTAGTAGTTTATCCAGAATTTTAAAACATACTGTATGATTCATACATTCAGAATATGATAGTTTAGATATTAAATAGCAAATTTAAAATATTTATTAAGAATTTGACATTTTATAGCCACCGAAAGGTATCATCAGTTTAGAACGTGGTTACGTCATGATTATCGGTGCTTGCATAGGAACCACTTGTACTGGTTTAATTGCAGCTTTCGCAAATATGGGTGAAGGGTTCAAAGATTCTTTACAAGTCGCTTTGTCCCATGTTTCTTTAATGTTATTGGAATGGTTTTGTGGTTTATGATTCCGGTTCTGAACAAACTTCCTATTAAAATCGCTTTATTTGCCGGAGAAAAAACTGAAAAAATATCGATGGTGGGCAGGAATGGCACATTTTTTACCGAATGGTTGTTTGAACTTTGATAAATCAACCATTACTCTTCCTTATTGTTTTTTCTCGAGTAGATAATATTTCAGAAAGTTTTCGGAGTAGAAAATATTGAGCGCTATCACATAACTAATGAATAGTCCCGCGTACAAGTTTATTACTAGTTCAGAAATACTGGATTACTTTCGGGAGTTTGAGGTTGTTAGGATAGACATCTCGATCTCAAGATTTTTGATAAGACTTCAGAATCTACAGACGATTTGAATAAGGAATTTCAATAGTGAAAAATGGGTATCGATGTTTTGACCCATCTGTAAAGATTTTTTTCTGGTCATTTTAAGACGTAGGATTCTTTTCGTTTTTGACATTTTTTAAGGGGTAGTGTCTGTGAAAAAAGTTTTTCTGGAAGTGAGAGTTCTATACTAAGTGCCGCAAGAGAAAACGATTGGTGCTAGTCTCGCATCTCTGCGATGCGCGGTTTTCGTGCCAGCGCCATGTCTAGAATTTAACCCATTTTGAGAAAAATCCTCTCGCTGTCTAACCAGCCATTATTTTCTCCAAAAAATAAAACTGACTTAGTTCTAATTATATACAGTGGGTGAGACCAATGGCAACACACGAGCTTGTCGAAAAAGTGTTGCCCATTGGTCTCACTGTTGCCCATTACTAATGGGCCATTAGTCTCACACGAAGGGTGTTGCCCATTGGTCTCACTAGTCGATTTTTTTAATTTGATACATGTATTTTCTGAAAACTTAACCCCTAGACTCATAGAGTATTGATATCCCCCAGAGGCATGAGAGCCACTTTTTGGCTTGACTTTGAAGTCATATCATGGGAAAGGTTTAGGTGTGAGGGAATTAATTGTTTGAAATCATTGAGATAAAGGATAGACTCGAATTTTAATTAATTATATTAAGACAATCAAAAAATTAATCACTTCATTTCCGCTGTGGAAAAGTGAAGTTAACTCGAACTGTTTTCTACAGAAAACCATACGATTTTTAAATGAGATGCTAGTAAAATAAAATTAAGTGAAACCTTATGTTCCTTAACCTGGTCTCCGATTCAAAATACCTTATCGGGTTCGTCTATGAAACGATAATTCTCACCTCTGATATGATGAAATAGTGGTAAAAAATATGTCTGCGCCTTATATTTCCGCCCGCTTTCTCATTCATTAGCAATTTCTCTGTTTCAAACAAAAAAAAATAAAAAAGTTCTACATTTAGTAGAAACATTATTATTTTTTTCAACGATGGTCAAGACGAATTTCTAAAAACTGAGTATTTAAGACCTTGTTGTTTTAAAAATAATTTGTGAGATAAAGCTGATAAAGAAAAATTTCAGAGAAATCCAAAAAAAAGTAGGATAAAATATATTTCGAACTGCTCATCCAAAAAAATTTCTATCATTTTTCAGAAATTAATTGCTAACTCTATGGGCGATTTGAACCTTGAACTTCAATTCGTATATTTTTGTCCTTTCCGGTCTTTTCAGAAAAATGAAAGCCACTTTTATGGCTCTATGAGTCTAAGGGTTAAACACAATGTGTTTCGATAGTTTGTTCTAGATTATAAAATTTAACAATTATATTGTGAAATTTCACAAATATATATTAATTTTAAATTTATCCAAATTATGGGTAAATTTCAGGGTGTTGCCCATTGGTCTCATAGGTCTGAAAAAATCAAATCTGCGAAAAAGAGNATTTCGAACTGCTCATCCAAAAAAAAATTTTCTATCATTTTTCAGAAATTAATTGCTAACTCTATGGGCGATTTGAACCTTGAACTTCAATTTCGTATATTTTTGTCCTTTCCGGTCTTTTCAGAAAAATGAAAGCCACTTTTATGGCTCTATGAGTCTAAGGGTTAAACACAATGTTTTCGATAGTTTGTTCTAGATTATAAAATTTAACAATTATATTGTGAAATTTCACAAATATATATTAATTTTAAATTTATCAAAATTATGGGTAAAAATTTCAGGGTGTTGCCCATTGGTCTCATAGGTCTGAAAAAATCAAATCTGCGAAAAAGTGTTGCCCATTGGTCTCACTGTTGCCCATTGGTCTCACCCACTGTATTGCACCTAATTAACC
This sequence comes from Oikopleura vanhoeffeni, assembly GCA_004367855.1. Classification (NCBI taxonomy): domain Eukaryota; kingdom Metazoa; phylum Chordata; class Appendicularia; order Copelata; family Oikopleuridae; genus Oikopleura; species Oikopleura vanhoeffeni. Next base: position 10,560 of record SCLH01000972.1, on the reverse strand, counting down.
GATGCTTTATATTTTTCTGTTTTGTCTAGTAGACAAAAATTGTTAATTTGTCTTTATTTATTCGGAAAAAAACATTTTCCGGATATGATAAAGCTCTAAACTAATCACCAAATTGAAAATTAGATCATTTTACCCTATATTCATGTCCATTTTGGAATGCGCTGTAGCAGCTCATGCGCTGTAGCAGCCCATTTTAATGAGCATCTGTAAATTACAGACTGTAATTACTCTTGATGAAAAACTTCAATAAGATCTCAGCTGGTAATCAAATTCAAACAAATTTTAGACTATCGGAAATAATCGGTATTTTTGATTATCGCGAGGAAATTAAATCAAACAACTTTTTGAAAAATTATTTGGAATAACGAACAATTATCACTTTAAGGTTTTAAAGCCTCACGAAAAAATTAATTTACTATTTCTTTTAATATCGCTAACAAAATTCTCTGCATCATTATTATGCGTATATTTCGTTTTTGATCACAAAAATGAAAATTATACACCGGAGTAAAGATCCGAAATTGTATAAGGAATCGAACCTCAAAAAAATCATTTTATTCTGGTGAGCAGTTTTCTCAGAAAATGTACCTAGGTGGACGAAAATTCACATTTTTGAGGTTATCTACTGTATTTTTAGTTTTTTCAAAAAACTAAACCGGAGTATTATCAGCTTAGTATTATAGGCTCAATTTTACCTTTAAATGAAATCTGATATGTACTTAACAGAAAATGTACCTAAAGTTTCAAGTTTGGCGCCCTCGGTGGGAAAACCACTTTATGAAAAGTCGCGAAACCATCACCAATCGTTTTTTTTCATCGATTTAGTATAGTACTCTTTCAGAAAAACTTTTTCACAGACACTACCCCCTTAAGGTCAAATTTTCATTAGGAACTAGCGCACTAAAAGCTAATTTTGTTTGAGGTTTTACGATTTAGGGCACAATAACCACCCGGTCAAAGTTGAGAGTCAATTTCAAGGTCATCGAATTTCTCTGGAAGTGCCACCTAAATGATCCCAATGGCCGACTTTATAATGAACGTATTATGAACCATAGCCTATGGTCCATAGGTGAATTATGTACGCTCACGGTGCTAAAGCGCAAAAATACATTTATATGATTGGAAACGAGTTAAGCAATCGCTTTCAAAATACCACCAAAAGATTCCTCGTAGTCGTCTTTCTGGTGACGGTTTTAACAATTAACCATGGGTTAATTATGTATACTAAGGGTGCCAGAGAGCAAAAAAATTTCATGATTTGATGATTTTGATGATTTTTGCGCTCTAGCACCGTAAGCGTACATAGTTCACCTAAGGTTCATAATACGTTTATTAGAAAGTCGGCCATGGAGATAATTTTGGTGGTACTTCCATACGAATTCGATGACCTTGAAATTGACCTTCAACTTTGACCGGTCATTGTGGGTGACCGGGTGGTCATTGTGCTTCATATCAAAAAACCTCAAATGAAATTAGCTTTATCTCCTTATCGCAGAAAAAAAGTGCGCTAGCTTCTAATTTGCAACTATTACAGCTGTTAGTAATGGAAATTTGACCTTTACCTCCCTCACACCCAGAGCTATTTCGAAACACACCTGTAGATTAGAGATCAAAAATCGCAGGTTACTTCTGAGGAAGTAACGTTGTAGGAAAAAAAGTCTGAATCTCCTCCATTATTAATTTTTGTTCTGACGTCCCTCACTTTCTCACAATGACACATGCGTAGGTTAAAGGTCACTTTGTAAATGTCACTATTCGACGGGGTTGATAAAGTCAAAATGTTAATTAAATAGCATTAAAATTTAAGTCTATCCTTAATCTCGAGCACTAAAGAACAGTGAAGTTGCAAACACTTTTACTTCTCCCGTAATAAGGGCCCAAAGTAGCGTCCCCGAATGGTGTTTTAGGTGTGAGAGGGTTAAATGAATTTTTTTTTGAAAAAATTTCCAAAACCAAAAAAATCCTTGGTCTCAAAATGAGCAAAAAATAATTTTCTACAAGATGGGTCAAAACATCGATACCCATTTTTCACATTTAATACCGTATTTAACGCTATTATTTATCATGTCTGAGAAGAGGATCTCTGAGCCCTCCGTTTCGCGTTCACGTTTGACTTGTTTTTTATCGCCCTTATTGGTCAAACGCGATCGCGCAACGGAGGGCCCAGGGATCTCCTTCTTTCATATATACTGGGCAAAACGCCAAGCTTTTCGGTATAGTTTTCAGACACTTGCCGCAAAAAAACAAATAAAGGCGTCCGGTAGAAACTTTCTACTATGATTATCGAGGGCTCCAAGAGCAAATTAATAAAGCGTCAAGAGGCTATTTTGAGACTATTTACTATTAGGACAGATTGTTTTTATTTCGAAATTTTCATTTTTGATTAATAGACCACATAATCTTGAAAGGGCTTCCCGTGAAAGCGCGTTTACTCCTCTGCGAGCCCCTAAAAAGTCATTTTTTAGTATACCATCATTATCCTCAAATTACCATATTTTTGGGCTTGAAGGAGGTCATGGACTCTGATTAGAAAATTTGTAATAATATCGTTTTCGCACAAAAAAATCTAAAAAATTGATGAAAAACCTCCAAAATCTATAAAATTTCTAAATGAGAAAGGAAATTTTTGTTTCCGCCATTAATTAAGAGAAAAATATTAAATTTTCAAATTCAGTCTCTTGAAGATTAGCGTCCGCAATAAAAATTCTCTGAAAGTTTTTCCTTAGGCTAATTGGGCCAAAAAATAAGTTTTTTTTTCATCTAACTCCGATCCCATGTCCGGGTTAGCGGTAGTGAGCCGTAAACTTTCACCGAAATTTTTGGTACCATTTCTGGCTTCAGTAGAGTCTACTGAGTAGACATGCGATTTATTTGATTTTGATCAGCATAACACATCGTAAAAATCGTCAAAAAATGTCCGTTACCCATTTTGAGATTTTAATTTAGTACAGTAGATGACCTTCAAGAAAACTTTCTAGTTCATTGTATCAATTTGCAAATAACAACAACAGAAACTTCGAGGTCGAATTTCTTCTGGACGTATTACCAACGATAGATAAATTATAAACACATCGGTAGCTAGAGAGCTATAAGTATGTTTTGCACTTTAGCGACATTTGTATACATATTAACTTCATAATTGCGAATACGCTCATTAGAAAGTCGCCATTGGGGTTTATTTTGATAGTATTTTCAAATTGATACAATGAACTTCAAAGTTTTCTTACTGTATGAAATTTGTAATCTCAAAAAATGTATCCGACATTTTTGGGAGATTTTTTACGCTGTGTTATTCTGATCAAAATAAAATATATTGCATGTCTACTGAAGCCAGAAATGGTACCAAAAATTTTCAAGATCACGGCTCTCTAGCGCTAAAACCGGACATGGGATCGCCGTTAGACGAAAAAAAGACGTATTTATTGGCTCGATTAAGCCAAAGAAAAAATCCTAAATAAAAAATTATTAGAGAATTTTTTTTGTGGAAACTACTCCCTTAAAAAATTTTTTGAATAAATTGTGCCTCAAAATCAGTATGCTATCTTTTTTCGATGTTTTTCCTTCTTCCTTTTGTTGCTTTCTTGATATCAATCGTGTCAACAATTGCTCTGACAGTAATTGTAATTTTGGGAGCAGTTGGACTAGCATTCTTGCTTACTGTGAATAGTTTGCGAGAGGTTAAACCTGAGATTCTTCCCGAACGTTTAAAATCATGGAAATGGCTTCCACTTTTTATGCGCAGTTTAGGAAAGGGATATCATGAAAAAGTCAACCTCAGAGCGACCTCTGTGTATGTAATTGACCCATAGTTGCTTATACGTTCGTCAGAAAGTCGATCAAGTGGATTATTTTGGTGGTATTTTCAAATAAATTTAATGACCTTGAAATTGACGTTCAACTTTGACCGGTCAAAATTCCCTAGACATACTGATTAGAATTTCTGCTGACGTCAAGCCGATATTTTGAAGTTTTAGTGGACAAATTCGAACAAAGTCATTTTTTAAGTTATTTCTAGTAAAAATACTTAGTAAAAAATCTTAACCCTTGGACGTTCAAAAAAAACTTCAGTGGAGACGGTGAAGTATTCCCAGTACTTCAAATGACAATACAATCAAACTACTACATATCAATAGATGCTAAACCTCACAAGTTTTTTTTACCAGAATATGAATGAAAATGAAATATTAATTTCTTCTGAAAAAGTCTTTTTGTCAAAGTCTCAAATTTTTTCATTTTATCTGTTTTTTCAGAAATCATTCGCGAAAAAAAACAAGAATTCTAGCAACAGTAGAGTAATTATTAAAATGTAATATTCTTCAAAAACTTTCCGAAAAACTGTTACCCTCAGAAAATTTCTGCAGTTTGACAAGATTAAAGGATTAGCGATTTAAGGTTTTGCCGAGAAATTGGCCAAAAAAGTAAGAAAAAATAACTTTTGAACGGATCATCGAAAATAATTTTAAGTTTAATTTTAGAATTTCTTGTGTATACTCTATTCAGGTTTTTGCTAATTATTTTTTAAGAGCGTTAATTCTCTCCTTTCGAGAGGGTTTAAACTATTTTTTCACCTCAAATGAGGTTTTGAACGTCCAAGGGTTAAAAACGCAACAAAATTTGTCAAAATTTGACCCTAAAAATATTTTTTTTTAATTTCAAGAACGAAAAAAACCTTGGTCTTAAAATGACCAGGAAAATTCTCTACAAGATGCACAAATAAAATCGATACTCATTTTTGACTTCTTAAATTTCCTATTTCAAATAGTCTCTGGAGGTGTTATTTCTATGCCGTTTGGACTCTTAAATTTTTTTTTGGCTGTGACTCACACAACTTGTGAGGGGAAAAAATTATACAATAAAATCCTTGATCAGAACCATACGATAGAAATATCTGTGGAAAAATATCTTGGTGTAATACAGAAAAAAAACTTGAAAAGCGGATGAGAAGAGTTTCAGAAATATCAAATCATTCAGAAATATCAAATAAAATACGAAGAAAATCAGGAGTTGAACCAGCAGACACAAAAGCGCAGAGCAATCATGCGTACAATGACGACGAAGTCTAATTACTTAATTGTTTTCTTTATTTATTTGTAAAAATTTAATTATTTTAAAAATTATTTATAACAAATAAATTATCTTAAAAATTGTTCGATAAGTAACTTATTATTAGTTTTCTTATTTTTTATAAATTATACTCTATGAAAAGCTTAAAAAAACTTTCGGCTAATTGGGCTCCCGTAAATAAAGGAAGGAACGAAGAACTTTTTTTTGCTAAACATTTTTTAATAATGTTATTGTGGCCCTTGATAAAATAATAGGTTCAGTACGAAAATACTTTTAAAAGGTTGTCCAGCTACTGCTTTATGTGCTGATTAGACGTAAGGTTTTACCCTAGCTAAAGTGATTTTATTGCTTTGTTGAAGACTTGGTTTGGGCAGATTTTGAAAACTAGAAAGGCCTAGATTTCCTAATTATATTTGATGTACAGATTAAAGTTTATTTTATAAAGTTTTGATTTTTAAAATATTTTTTTTGGATTTTTTTTTATTTTGGATTCATGTATCTTTGGATTTTTGCAAGATAGGTGAATGCCAATAAGTCCAGATAATTTTGATTCATCAAGTAATTTTCATAAAAAACGCACAAAGAGCCCCCCACCGTGAAGATTCAAGATTCCAAAAAAAAAAATTAATTCATTTCAGTTTCCCGGTAATTTTCAATTTTTGATAGATCGTTATGCTGTTCAAAAAAAAGCTTTTCTTTAAAAATGAGTGTTCAGTGAGGTCCAGTAAATCCCAAAAAAAACAAATATTCTGAAACTTAAAAACCCTAATCAAAAACTTAATTAACTATTTCGAAAGCTAAATCCTAAATGTTTGTTTTATAACAACTTATCAAAAATGTTATTTGTACAGTCTCTTGTGTAAAAACCTGTGAATATTGTTTAACTGTAAAAACTTTTGAAATGCCGTTAAGTTTCTTGTTAGTATAATAAACAATATCATCGAAAATTATTTAGTTAATGTTCTCGAACAGTCTTAACGCAAAGCAGAGTGTTAATTCTTAAATAACATAAAGCTGTCTAGCTCGGAAGGGCACCGGCAGATTTTCAAGATCGGTCGCGAAATTCGGCCTCAAACATTTTACAAATCGGATCGGATCGGTTCGGACCCGAGTTTGAAAAAATGTGATCGGATCGTTCGGTTCGGAACCCATTTGAAAAGTCAAGATCGGATCAGATCGTTCTGTGCTCGGACGTGATCGTTCGGACCTGCTCGATTTTACTATGTTGAAATATATACTGAAAATTGAGTTGATTAATTTTGCGTTGACTTAAAGGGGTTGTGGATGTAAAGAGCATGAGTGAAACAAATAGTTTATATTTTTTCTAGTATCGTCAATAACAATAATTTATTCTTAAAATAATTGAAAAATTCGTGCGGAGTGTGTATGAGATGTATGATTGGTTCCAATCCGTTAAGCAATGTCAAACACTTTTATTTTTCTTAATTTTATTCTTCAAAGAATCAGAAAAAAAATTATTGCGAAGAAAATGATAACTTACGGCTCACACTATATTCGAGGTGCTAAAATTTCGGCGATATTGGCAAATTCGCGATATTGGCAGAATTCGGCGATATGGGAACAGAAATAAAATATTGCTCAACAAATAAAAAAACGTGTCGGTGTGAAATTACGTCATATGCCGATTTGTAATATATTTATAAGAGTTTTTAATAGTTCAAATAAATTGTATCACCATAATTCGTAGAATTAAGTACTTTATCAAACGCATCCTAGAAAGTTGAAAGAAAATTTGGGAAATTCAATTTTTTATATGACGTCATTCATGACGCCACAACATAGTTGAAATATAAATCTCCAAAAAAAGCGATAATGGCACATTTGGCGAATCGGCACATTCATCGATATTGACAATCTAATTATTGAGCTAAAATCGTGAATTGGTATTTTTTCGGCGATATCGGGCCTACCCCTGTAATTGAAACTTTTCGAAAATCTTTTAGGATTATTATAAATTCGAAAAAAATATTTTCGAAATCCGTGATAAAAATAAAACGCCTTACTTGTAATGTCCTATTTGAAAGTAAATTATCCGTCATTTTCTTGAACATAATAATTTGAAATCAGTATAATATTATCCTTTTATGAAATTTAATGATAAAAACACGCTTTTAAAAGCATTTTGAATTATTAGCTTCACGGTGCGCAAAAAGTATCCGATCCGATCACATATCCGATCAGATCGGACATTTTGTGATCGGATGTGATCGGTTGATCTGCTCGAACAAATCTCAAAATTTGAAGATCGGATCGGTTCGGTTCGGACCCGATTTGAACAAACGTGATCGGATCGGATCGGTTCGGAAAAAACCCGATCTGATCGTTTGCTCGGACCTGCTCGGTATCTCCGAGCAATATTTTAGCTCGACGCCCATCCTGGTCTAGCTGTCTGAAATTGTTAATTAACTGCTTAATAATGAACCGTTTCAAAACCTCACCACAAAAAATGATCCGAGATTTTATTCCTTCTGTAAAGATTCTGGAGAATTCGCTTGCAATCCATAAAATTGATTTTCTTTTTTATATTTGGTTCCGATATTACAGCGGATTGATTTGTCACGATTTTTCGCTTATTTTTCACTTCCAAAGAAATTGTTTTTAAACTAGAAATAAAATTCAATTGTACGGTTATCTAGTTTGTAGGAGAGTGTTGTTGCATGCGAAACACTTAAAGTAAAAATTAATTGGCATCAGAACGATTTTTTATTTCAGCAAGAAATTTCAAATTTTCAACTTAATGTTGGCCTAATAGAAGATAAACTTTGAAAAACGCTTGGTGTCTAGAATTGACTCAGCACCTGTTGCTGTGATGTTTAAAATTGTGTTTGAGATATGAATCTTAGAAGAAGGCTAGACCTACAAACTGTTTCTCCAGATCCACGAATTCTAGAATTTTGAGGCGGGATTGAAAGGCACCAGATTACGACACATACCCCCTTAAGGGGGTTGTCGTGTCTGATTTGCAATTTTGCAGAGCTATTTCAGGAAAATCTGAACCTTCAGCAATAATTCCAAAAATGGCAATTCGTAGACGCCTAGCCTAGGTTATCGATCTTTGTCCATTTAAACCTATGATAGTTATGAAAAATCGGAAAAGATACATTTTGTAAGGAATTCAAAAAAAAATTTTCACTCGGACAGAATTTTGAAAATTCTAGAAAATCCGTTTTTCATTGGTCAAAAATCGACTTTCTTGAAATGCAAAACTAGGGCTACAGCGTATTCTTAAAAGTCGTGAGAATTCGACAGTCAAAAAATTATTTTTTTTCGTTCAGAGTATTCCAGAAGATATGACCGCTAAATAAGACACAAATGTCGATTTTTTGAAAAATCACATCATTTTGGCAAAATTTTTTAAAATTTGAATTACGGCAGTGCTAAAAACACTCAAACGTTCGCTATTACATAGCGCACATTTTAGATGTAAAATAAAATTCAAAAATTTTCGCAAAAATAGTGAGGGCCAATCAAAAAACCAAAAAATGTGTGTTTTTAATAAAAAACGTAATGCACAAAAATTAATTCAAATGTGGTAGGTTGACACTTTAAACATAACCATTCAGAGACGCACATATACTCAAAAATCATTAAAAAATATTTATGAATAAATAGCTATGGCTTATTCAAGTATGAAAAATATCTATTTTAAGAAAATAACATCATTTTGCAAAAAATTTTGAAAATTTGATATTACGGCAGTGCAATTACACTCAAACGTCCGCTATTACAAAGGCGCACATTTTAGATGTAAAATAAAATTCAAAAAAGTTTCCGCAAAATAGTGAGGGCCAATACAAAAACCAAAAAATGGTTTTAATGAAAAAACGTAATTGCGACAAAAATTATATTCAAGAATGTGGTGGATTGACCTTAAACTAACTACAGAGACGCACATATTACTCAAAAATCAATAAAAAATATTTATGCAATAAATAGTTAGGCTTATTTCAAGTATAAAAATATCTATTTTTTAAGAATAACATCATTTTGGCAAAATTTTTGAAAATTTGAATTACTGGTAGTGCTTAATTACACTCAAACGTTCGCTATTACATAGGCGCACCTTTTCGATGTAAAATAAAATTCAAAAAGTTTCGGCAAAAATGTTTCTCACGAAAGCTAAAATAACGGAATCAAAATCAAATAAGTTGACTCGACAGGAAGGGTTTTCTGCAAAGGGAATTTTTTGCAAGGTTATCGATGCACCAGCTGGTCAGAATGACCAGTTAAAGTATACTACCACGGAAGTCATATTTCAATAATCAACATGAACCAAAAGATGCGCAATTTTCGGTTTTCTGGAAACGGTATATGAACTATAGGTCAGAATGACCGCAAGGTGGCCCCAAGGAGAACATATATCGTTTTCACTCAAGATAAAATTCCCCGCTGGGGCCACCTTGCGGTCACTTATGACATCTAGTTAATATATACGTTTTCAGAAAACCGATAATTGCGCATCTTTTGGTTCTTTCACATTAATGATAACTCATACCGTAGACTTACCTCAATTTGGACCAGCTGTGCATCCATAACCTTGCAAAAAATTCTTCCTCTGCAAAAACCTTCGCTGTCGAGTCAGCTTATTTATTTCTATTCCGTTATTTATAGCTTTCGTGAAGAAACCGGGGACTAAAAGGTCACTTTTAGACCTTTAAACACTTTTTTTTTGAAAAAAATATCAAAACCAAAAAAATCTTGCGTCTTAAAATGACCAGAAAGAAATCTCTACAAGATAGCTTAACCCCTAGACTCATAGATTATTGATATCCCCAGAGGCATGAGAGCCACTTTTTGGCTTGACTTTGAAAGTCATATTATGGGAAAGGTTAGGTGTGAGGAATTAATTGTTTTGAAATCATTGAGATAAAGGATAGACTCGAATTTTATTAATTATATTAAGACAATCAAAAAATTAATCAATTCATTTCCGCTGTGGAAAGTGAAGTAACTCGAACTGTTTTCTACAGAAAACCATACGATTTTTATAATGAGACGAGTAAAAATAAATTAAGTGAAACCTTATGTTCCTTACCTGGTCTCCGATTCAAAACTTATCGGGTTCGTCATAAAACGATAAATTCTCACCTCTGATATAGTGAATAGTGGGAAACATATGTCTGCGCCTAATATTTCCGCCCGCTTTCTCATTCATTAGCAATTTCTCTGTTTTCAAAAAAAAAAATAAAAAAAGTTCTACATTTAGTAAAACATTATATTTTTTCAACGAGGTCAAGACGAATCTAAAACTGGAGTATTTAACCTTTGTTTTTAAAATAAATTGTGAGATAAAGCTGATAAAGAAAAATTTCAGAGAAATCCAAAAAAAAAATAAGATAAAATATATTTCGAACGGCTCACCCAAAAAAAAATTTCTATCATTTTTCAGAATTTAATTGCTAACTCTATGGGCGATTTAAACCTTGAACTTCAATTTCGTTTATTTTTGTCCTTTCCTGTCTTTTCAAAAAAATG
>SCLH01000971.1:646311-664589 GCA_004367855.1 Oikopleura vanhoeffeni | reverse complement strand
ATTTTTTCTAGAACATCTCAGGCAATCATTATTATATGGAAAATAATTGCCTTCAATTTCTACACAAAGACAATTAAACAGAAGAGCTTTTTATTTCTTAGTTTTCGAGTAAACCTTATTTCTCTCTTTTTTATGACATTTTTTTAGGGATTTCTGAGATAAAAAAGGTCAGTTTTAGAGTTATTCCCACTTTTTTTGAGAAATTTGGTTCACTGAAAATATGCAAAATTAGTCGAATAGTATTGACAACAAAAACCAGCCCGGCGGAAAAAATATTAAAAAAGTTTTTCAGTAATCAACTGAATTTTCCAATAAAAGCGATTACGTCAAAACTGTCTCTAACTTTTTTCTAGAACATCACAGACTATCGCTTCTTCAGAGAAAAACATTTGCCTCACAATTTTAGAAATAGAGAAATTTGTATAGAATATTTTAGTGAGAGAAACTCTTGGAAATAAGGTATTTCTAAAATAGGCTGTTTTTTAGCCCCAATTTCTAGATAAACCGCGGACGGCCTAAGTATACTTCGGCTTTGCAGAGGTCTTGGTAGATGATCAAGTTTTTTTGCAAAGTACAGCCGAAAAAACTCAGGCTGTATTGTTCCAGGCGTATTTTCACGATCAAACGCCACCCATCAATAACCATTAACAGCCTGGAGGCAAGTATTCTGCGTCGTTTGATTCTTTCAAATATTCTTAAAATATAATTTTTATCTGTCGTGTTATACATGCAGACAGTCTGACTTGTTGAGACTACTTTTGAGTTATTTTGACAGAGGAAACATCATATATATCATATTTGAGCTGAAATAAGACAGCCTAAGCCAGCCATTTTGTGTTGAATTATAGTTTTTGCAACTTTACAAAACTCTGATTCAATTTTGTTATGATTTTAAATCGTTGATTTAAACTATTTTCAACGAAAATTTCATTAATGTAATATTTTTTCCCTGAGCAGCCTCTGACTCAAAATCTGAAAGAAATATTAAAAGAAATTGATTAAACGTAGAAAATCTAATTTCTTTCGAGGAGTGACCACCTGGGGTCCTCGGACAGTTCTGGGTCAAAAAGCGGGATGTGGGATCAGAGTCTTTTCGGAGTACCAACTCAGTGAAGACCTCGTGACCAAAGTACTCCACCTAATAATTGGCTCTAATTTCCGGGACTACTGAAAATTGACCTAGTGTGCTCTGGCATGTGAAATTTTTGCTCTTTTTTCTGGAAACAGGTTTTTTATTGAGCTTTTGATAAACATCCTCAAACCTTTCACTGTCCAAATCTTTTAGTTCAATTTATTGATCAATAACAGTTTCATTTCAAAGTAAAGAAAAATTATTGGAAAATTATCATTTTTGGTAATTTTGAAATTTTGAATTTACTGTCAAGAAATAAAATACAAAAACAGTTTTACATGAAATTAAAAAAACCACACATAGAAGATTATACTTACGCGTTAGTGAGAGCTGTGACGTCATTAATTCATTTTCTCCGTCAAATTTTGGCCATCTAGACTGAAGTTTCATAAAAATTATGATTTTTTTTTTGTTATCAATTCACTTCTATTTGTTTGAAATTTCATAAGATGATGTTAAAATTAATCGGCTTATTCTTTTCAAGACTTAAAATATCAAAATGTTTGGAGCTTTATTTTGAGACAATATTTATAGAAAATTTACAAACGTATGACGTCACAGCTCTAACTAACGCCTAAGTATAATCTTCGATATAAAAAGTTGTAAGATAACAAAGATATGTTTTACAATCTAGACAACTTTTCTAACTTTTGAATTTTCGTATTATTGCTTTTTCACAAAATTTTGAGTTCGAATTTAACTTTTCAAATTCGTCAAATTTTGAGATATTTTTGGAAAAAAGTTCCGAAAATTATGAAAAATTTTCCTTATTTCTTGTATTTTTTTTAATGTTTTGCTTCAAATCAACAAAAAACTCTAAAAAATGGCTACTTTGACTTTTCGAGTAGGTGACCACATATTTTTTATATGCTCTTTGTAAAATCATATGACATTTTTTGGAGATTTTTGGTCGAAAATATTCGGAAATATTGTGAAATTTTTTCCTCATTTCTTGTTCGAAAATTTTCCAAATCATTTTTCTGGAATTATCAGCTGCAAATATTGAGAATACCATTTTACTTTATTCAAATATGTCCTCGTTTTGTTTCTTTGCTCTTGTTTATACTATGAATCATAATTTTTGCAACGTTAGTACGGTTTGGGAGAAATCCATCGAAGCTCTTTTAAATCCAGAATTTTTATCCAGAAATAATTTATTACACCGAAACTTGCCAAATTGGTACGCGAACCCATCCACCGTTTAAAATTTATTTCGTTAAACTCATGAAAAAAAATAAAACTTGCGATGTGCTAAAATTTGGGTGTTTTCGACTTTTTTCAAAATTTTAAATTTCTGATTTTGACGTAAAAATCCTATATAAACAAATTTAATAAATGTTAAACGGTGGTCGAGACCGTTTTTACGGTCACTAATTAATAAAAAATAAATGTTATCTAAATTAAACTTTTTTTGAGTGTTTTTTACAAGACAATTTACAAAGTAAAAATAATCGATCCGAAAAAACCAGATTATACGAAGTAAGCTTAAAAATACTAAAAAAAAATAAAAAGTGCAAATCTGTCAAATTGCACCAAGGCCCAAAAGTCTACTGGATAACTGAACTACAGGGCCCAAAGTATAAATAGTGTCTCGATAACATTAACGCAAAAAAGGAGTGATTTGAGTCACAAGACCAATCGTTTAAATTAACAGCAAGTAAAAAACTTATTTATTCATAGTTTAATTGAATGCTCATGAGTGCCATTAAACTAAAGCACTTATCCGATGATTTTAGCCTTAAAGTAACCTGGGAATAAATTTAATCGTTCACAACTTAACGAGTTATAAAACAAAGGTGACTATCGAAAACTTTTACAAAAATAGAAAAAAACGTAAGGTTAGTAAGATTACAAGTAACAGGCCATTTTGAGGGAATGGTAATAGGATATTGGCTTAATTCACTGAAAATGAGCCTTCTTCCTGTATTTTGGATATATTTTGATCAAAAAGAGAGATTCTACACCTTTAACCATCTCACTCATGGCGTCATTTAAAAAAACACCTGTAGATTAAATACCAGAAACTACAGGTTGCTTCTAAATGAATCACTTTTTAGGAAAAATTTTCTGAATCTGCTGCATTTTCAATTTTTGTCCTGACGTACTGAGTAAATTTTTATTTTATTTCAAGTGATCGTGATAAATTGCGTAGGTTAGTTTTTTTTCGAAAGCACCTGTTGATTAAAGACCAAAAATTGCAGATCATTTCTGAGGAAGTCACTTTTTCGAAAATTGAATTCTCAATTTTTTCCATTATTAATTTTGGTTCTGAGGTTGCTCATTTTCTCTCAAATTGAATTGCGTAGTTGAAGGCCAATTTGTAAATGTCACTTTTCTGCAAGGTTAATAAAGTCAAAATGTTAATTAAAATAATATAAAAATTAAAGTCCATGCTTTATCTCGGGGACAGCAAGAACAATAAAGTTTGCTAGCACTTTTACTTTTTCCCGCGCTAATAAGCGCTCAAAGTTTGAGCCATAAAAGTGGCTTTCATGACTGAGAAATTAACCATTTGGAACCTTTGAATAAAAAATAAAGAACGCTCAAGCAACTATTTTTTTTAATAATTTTTGAAATTTTTACCTTATACTATCACCACAATCTTTTTAAACTATTATTGGGAATAAGAAAACCTATAAGTATGGATCTTTTAAGAATGGACAACCAAGTAAAAAGGGCAGCAAAACATTGTCTAGTACTTGTCTAGAACTTGTGAGGAAAAGTATCAGCAATTTAATTATAAGTGGGTTGCTGCTTATTGACTATTCTGTTCCTCATAGAGTACTAGACAATGTTATAGGTTTCTTATAGCTAGGGTCATACCCGGGAGCACTATCTGCCAAACTAAAAGCGTGAGCAATAATTCCATCAGCTCATATGGTTAACTCTACTCAAAAAAACTGAATCCGACCATGAACAAAATTTTTGAGTCATTTAGTGGTCAGAAATTCAGCATGCAAAAACAGCTTTTTGGGCTTTGTAAAGCACTTTAAGGTATAATGTATTGCTTATGAAATTTTGTAATAAAGAAGATCGCGTTAAAAAAACGTTAAGCTATTTATTATAAAAAATTTCAAAAATTTTGAAAAAAAATTAGGGTCATTTTGATGAAAAATGCGTAGGTGGAAACGACGTTTTTATAAAAAAAATTGAAAACTGCATTGGTTTGCACCAAATTTTTTATATATTTATCGCTGCAGAATTTTTCAAGCTTTCAGTTTAGCATTATAAGCCACTTGATGTGGATTTAAAGGGCACTGAATTTAAACTTTAAATTGCCATTTAAATTACCATTAAACTTTAAATTGCCATTTAAATTACCATTAAACTTTAAATTGCCATTTTACCCTAAAAAAATTTTCCCTTTTTTTTCAAATCAGAATTTTTCTCGAACAATTCTGCCTTGAGAATGACCCTACTGAGTATGACCCCCGGGTATGACCCTACTTATAGGCTATAAGTAATAGCCTAATAATTGTTTATCGAAGTTTGTGATGATTTACAGTCTGCGTTTTTTTTAATTGTCACATTTTTTTGTATTTATTTTTTGCCATTAAGCTAGATTCTGCCAGAATGAACTCCGATTTTCGAAATAGAAGTTTTTTCTATATCATGAATAATTCAAATTAATCCGCGCTTTAAATTAAATCTAAATCTTCATACATTATTAATTCATATTTTCCACGAATGTACGAAAGCTTGATTAAACAATTGAATATTGACAAAAAATAGTGCAAATAAACCTACGGACTTTACGGTGAGTACAAAATCTGACAAAATTAGAGAGATTCACGAACGCACTCTCGCTTGTAACCCCTTATTTTGATTTTTAATCATACTGCTAATCTACAGACGAAAATATATACTTTATTCATTGCTGGTATAGTAAAATAATTTTTTGTCCCTAGTATATTGCCTATGTGGGCACAAAAAGCACGCTCGTGCTTGTTGTACCCAAATTCGTCCTAATACAAATTTAGATTCAGCCCAATTTCAGTACGAAAAATACCGACTGCGAGTGAGGCCTTATGCGAAAAAAACCCGGAAAAACAAGGTCATAGTGATCCAAAAATTCAGGTAAATACCTAGTTCTTGGCGCTAAAAACTATAGTGCCGCAATTTTTCTGAGCCATCACTCGGTAGCGCCGTTTCAGTAGTCGAAAATAAAACATTTTTCGATTTTTTACGACTTTCGGCTTAGCCAAAAGTTTTCTCGATGACCTTGGCGTTAATTTTCCACACAAAATCTTAGCCGGATGCGAATTAACATGAACCACTGACATAAATACTTCCCAAATAATTGGCATATTTCATGTTTCTCTATGACCCTTGAGTTAATTTTTCAAGAACTATCTTATTCGTATTTAAATTAATATAAAGCGATGACCTGAATAACTTTTTGAATAATTTTTTCAAAATCAAATATTTGGCATTTTGAACTGATCATAACTTTCAATTCACGCATGATTAAAACCATTTACTTACATATCTATCACGGTACATGCTTTAGCCTTTTAATACTTAAAGCCATTTTCCAGCCATTTTTTCAGCCAAAATTTTTATATTATTGGGCTTTTGAAACCGACTAATCCGATTGAGTTTTTAGATAGCTCAAACTAAGCACAAATAAAAAAGGTGAAATAAATATAAAAAAATGGTCCGAATCAGACCATTGTTTCCTATTTTGTAACAAAAACTGATGATTAAACATTTTAACTAAACTCAAAATAAGGTCCGATTTGGACTATTTTTATTTATTTTGCACTAGATTCGTCCTCAATTTGAGCTATCTAAAAACTCAATCGAATGAGTCGTTTTTAAAAGTCAAATTATATAAACAATTTTGCTTACAAATGAGCTAAAAAGCGTTCATCAAGTTGATTAAACTACAATTTTCTGCTTATAACTTTGATACCGATGTCATTTATTCGCAAGTTATTAATTTCTGAGCTTTGAAAAAATCCAGTACAATGCAGTAAAGTTTAAATGGCTCGTACAAAAAAAGATTTTTTGCGTTGGTAATCTCACCAACCAATGAGGACCTTTGATTTTTCTATTCTTCTAATGAATCAAAAAAAATGCTATTTTGACTTAATTTAATTTTCGTTAATTTTCTATGATTTTTTTCATCATAATTGACCATCAAAAATGAAATTTTCAATTTCAAGGCGCGTTTTTTACTTATTTAATCTAATTCACAAAAGGGCTTTTATTTCATAATTAAAACTATTCACGCTCATCAAGCGCTCAGTGGTCATTTTTTTGCCTTATTTTTTTCAATATGATTCATTATCCCGAAAATGATACCAACTACCAAAAGACTTTGACTGCTTTTTACAAAAATTATTTCAAAAAAAAATTGTTTTGGTAAAAATCGATATTGGTCTGGAAATATTAAGAATTCAAATATATTGATATTCAAACCAGAGGTCGGCACATCTGAAAATTTAATTAGATATCCATAGACGTGTATATTTTGACTAGTGGCGGTTCGGAGGTTAATTTGAAAAAACAGCACAATTTGAATTTTCGAGTTCCTAAAGGTTTAACAACAACAACGCGTTTTTTTTTGAAAATTCAAGAGAATGGTACCCCAATAATTTTGGACTATTTTTTTTCAATTTTTTTTATGGTTTTTAGTTGATAATATGATAAAAGCGGACATTTTGTGACTAAAAAAACCAAAGCCAGCATGTTTTAAAATATTTTTTTAGCGTTTATTTCCAAAAATGCAATTTTCGTCATGAAATATTGAAATTATGAAAAAAATTTGACGAAAACACTTTCTCGTCGTAAAACGCTCCATGTCATCCCAAAATAAAATAATTGATAGCTTCAAGTCAATTTTCGATGATTTTTGAGTTGGGACAGCCTAAACAACATCCAATTTTTAACTTTGAATCAGCTTGAAACATTCAAATTATCCTTTTTTTTTTAAGTGAGCTTATGGTGAACTCAGTAAAATATTATAAATAATTACAACCTTCTGAAAAACCATTTTTAATTTTTATTAACATTTATTTCTTCAGATCAAGTTATGACAAGATTCATAGCACCCCTGGAGAAAAATGTTTTATTCGAAAAGAGGATGATTCAATATAATTGTTCAGAGGATGTTTTTTGCATACTTGAAAATAGGGATAAAAATTTAACTAGGCATGACCACAATCAACCAGCTAATTTGTGATCAAAAGCGCTGAGACTCGTTTTTTGATGACATTTAACTTGATTTATTATAATTTTATTTTAATTAGCAAACACTAGACACCGCGTGATATTTACAAAACATTTATATACTCGCGTCGGAGTGGTAAGAAGTCCTGAATACGAACTTCAATCTATCATTGCTCGGTTAATATAAATATTATTTACAAAAACAATACTTGCATTGATTTTGGAATTTATTTTCAAATATGAATTTTTTTATTAAATTAGAATTATTTTCAAAATCAGAATGTAAGAAAATTTAAAAAATTTCGGATTATTGCCTATTATAAATTTACAATGTGTTCTCGAAACAAGCTGCCAGTTCACATTTTTGTCTAGAATGCTCTTGAGCGGCGAGAAAATCGTTATTTTCGAGATTGTTATAAGTCAGCTTATTTAATAAAAAAACTTATCAGACACGTCGAATTATTAAATATTTGAATTACATTCTTGGCAAAAGCTGTAATGATGATTGAACTACGCAGCCAATGTATATTGAAGATAATAAACTGTATATCATTTTTCCAACCTAAGTGGATCTTGAAAATGAGGGTTATTTCTATAACGCGGGTGCGAATCCTAATCAACTTTGGCGCTCCCGATATCAAGCATCCTTGCCTATTATCATACTCAAGACAGTGACTAAGACAACATATTATATGTTGTCTTAGTATATGTTACATATATAATGAGTCAATTTGAAAATTGTGTTTTTTTTAACGTTTCAGGTTTATTCCATCGACAGAAGTGAGAAAAAATAGATTTACAAATACATAGAAAATATTTTGTGTCAGCAATTTTAATTAAGCGAAAAATTGCGATATAAAACTTTTTTTTTAGCGGTTCTTACGAATTCCCAACATCAGTGAGATTTGAACACGCGCGATAGAGATAACCTTCATTTTCAAGATCCAATTAGGTTTGGGAAAAGATATAATAAACAGTTTATTGAAAGCCAAATTGGAGGCCTTCTTTTGAAAAATTATTAATGTGGGGGAGGGGGGTTAATATTATAAACAGGGGGGGCAATATCGCCAAAAGTTTTTTGCCGATGGCTATATTTGGCATTTTGCGTAGGTTTTTTTGGCGATATCGGCCCCCTGTAATTATATAATATAATAATTCGATGTTTCGTTCATTCCAAATTCTCGAAATTTGATAAAACAAGATATTTAAAAATGTATGGTCGATGGAAATAATGAGGTTACGTTTCTGCAAATTCACAATCACCCTCAAATTGCAATGGTTATTATAAATTGTATAAATGTGTGCTAACTGAAATGTTAGAAAAAGTGAGCACATTATTGGAATAAAAGATTTTGAGATAACATTGTAAAATGAGCCTTGCATTTTTCTGGTGATTTTGTTTCTGCGTTATTGAAAAATCTCAAACTTTGCGTAAATGTTTTATTTCCAATGAAAGTAAATGGATTTACTTTCTACTGGTTGATTTGCTTTCTTGTGATTTTGTTCACAATGCTTGCCTGGACAGCAAATTATCTAAATTCTTGGCCAAAAGATTACGATTGAGAAATAAACTTAAAATTCTTATTTTATACAGAATAATTTGGCCAAAAAAAATATTTTCTATAAATAGAACGTTTTGGCCTTAGACACAACACATGGTAAGGGGGGGATAAATTTGTGAGGGCTGTTCTTATCGCCAGTGAGTTTCAAAAAAGTATATGAAAGGCCAAATATTCAGACAATGAGTCGCGTGGGTCAGTCGCAGTCTCCTCCACCCTTCTATTTATACAATCTACAAGTAACCAACTGTCCAAAAAAAAATTATTTATCTATACTAAAACAAAAAAGACCGCCATTTTTTCTCAAAAAATACTATGTGAAAGTAGTTTTTACACTTATATTTTTTTAATATTAAGAAGATAACTGACTTTGGTTAACTAAGTGATAAATTGAGAACAGCGGGGTGCGGCGTATAGTTAGAAAGTTCGTCGCCCAAAACCCCGGACTATACGCGTAATTCTAACTATACGCGTACTTTCTAACTATACGCGTACTTCTGGGAAAATGTGCTCTGATNAGTCTATACGATGAACTTGAGATTGACCTTGAACTTTGACCGGTCATTAGAGGTCAAATATTGGTCGCCGACCCTCAATTAAAAAAACGGGTAGCCGAAAAACGCTTAATTTTCACTGGCCAAAAAATCAGCTTTCTAGCACTTCATACGGCTTCGCTAGAACTGGATCACATTTACCTGTAAAATCACGAAAAATTGACCTTAAAATCGATTTTTTTTGGAAATTTTTCATAAAAAAAAAAAATCCTGGGTCTTAAAATGGCCAGAAAAAAATTCTCTACAAGATAGGTTAAAAACATCGATACCCATTTTTGAGTTTTGAAATTTCTTATTTCAAATCGTCCAGGTGAGTTTTAGGGAACTATATGAAAGGCGAAATATTCAGACAATGCGTCGCGTGGGTCAGTCGCAGTCTCCTTCACACTTATTTTATACAAACCATTACTTTAACGTTGTTTTTCGATAATTATAAAACTTTATTGAAAAGATTTGAAGATACAAAAATGTTTGAACAAATGCAGTCTCAAAACTTAGTCCCTAAACTAACCAACTTTCCAAAAATTATATTTATTTTTACTCAAACAAAGAAACGCATTCTATCAAAAAGCCCACAAACGTTCTATTTAAATCAAAGTAACAAAAATTTCTTAAGCATCATTTGCATCATTTATTAACTTTTCCTTATCACACTTTTGTGTCAATCCCGGCTATACTTCTTAAAAACACACTACTCGCTAATCACGGCCGGAATTGGCACAAAAGTGTGATTAGGGGATATAATTCATGATATAAGTTCTTTCCACTCAAAATATAATCAAAGCCAAATTAGATGTTTTTGTATCATTGATATTAAAATATAAGAAATAAAAGTATCTTAGATGTATCTCTTAGATATACTGTATCTTAGATACTGTATCTATCAAATCATAAAATTTGAATCAGCTAAGCGGACTTGAATAAGTTATGGAGCATAAATTATCGACGTTTTTATTCTGCCGACTCAAATGTCCAATCTGACTACTTGAATGAAGGTTTTTAGTATCACTGATATATTTCTAAATTTTATTTATTCAGTTGTACAATTGTATTCAGTATTTATTAAGTATGTAAAATTGTCTTTAAAGCCCTCAGTGTAACCGATATTTCTTCTACTGACGCCTGTGAGTTAGAGGTTTTAGGTTTTTGCCCTTATTGGCGTTAGCAGAAGTCAAAATTTATGATNATTAGAAATAACTTTTGATTTATGATATATAAATCTAGTCGGACAAAACTATGATGCAGGCCAGATACTTGTGCATTGTTTCCAAAATGAATTTAACTTGTGAAGAGAACTGCGACCTTGTATCACGTGATATGCTGAACATTGCTTTTCTCACTGAATTTTCTAGAACTAAAAATTGAATTTCTAGAATTTGAAATGCAGAATGCTAAAATATAACCCTTTAAATTTCTAATGCAAAAGCAACTGGAACTTCAACTACCTTGAGCTTTCTGTAAACAGCAACGCTGTTACAGCGTCCAAAGTAGAGCCACTATATTACCTGAAAATGGTTATGACAGAAGGTTTTTTTCATAAGACTCATCATATGGAGTCGTGTCATCTTATATTTTCTGCGAGAATTGTCGCAAAATATGAATCCCGCCAGAAATTTCGAGTTTGTATTAAAAACAGGGAGACTATTCGCTTAGAGTTTTTTTTGCCAAGTAAGATCGTAGGCTGGATCATCTTATGGTCGCAAAATTTGAGGAATACATAAAAATTACGTTTTTCACACTGAAAAGTGAACCAGCCATGAAAAAGAAAAATAAAAAAGATTTATTTTTCTTTTATAAATGTAGTAATATATAACACTCCCAACTGTTCTTGACCGAATGGAACCCATAAATAAACAGTGGAAAAGTTATTTGATAAACAGACATGAAGTACATTCTAAGCGTACAACCTCGACTACAGAAATACAGCGCCTGTTACATATACACCATTACATCATGAAGTAATATATTTTGGAAAAAGTGGTTTTTAGAAATCAAAAATGAGTAGGCCGTCCACGATTATCCCCTAAGCCCAAAAACTAGAAACTGATTAAAAGGAACTATGATAAAAAAATAAAAAAAGAATGAATTTTTTTTGCCGGTAATAATACCGGTTATTGGTTTAAAATTACCGATTTCACCAGTCGTTAAACTCCGTTAAAATTAATCAATACTTTTTTCGTGTTCTCCTGAAAAGTTGACATCTTAAAGTGACCAAAATTGATCGGGGACGTTCGGGGAAGATTTTGGAAAAATTTTAGAATCAGTCTTTGCATAAGTTTTTTCCTTCAAAATGACGAAAATTTTTTTACAAATTTTCAGAAATTATTTTTCCAGAAATTTTTTATTTTTTTTCAAAAATTGGCAATTTTTTTTGTGACATCAGCTCTACTTCTGAAAAATCAGGCGAATGAAGTTTTATATGCTAGAAGCCGAAGTTAGTGCTCTAAATGGGCGTTTTGAAAGGATCCATTTCTGACCAACTAGATGGCCGAAAACTTTTTTCGTGCCCGGAATCGTTTTTCTAGAGTCAATTACCCCCGTGAGGTCAAAGAATTTGTATCAACTACTGTAGTTCTCCCGTTAGTTTTACCGGTGCGCTCCCTAAGTATAAATCTCTAAAAACTTTTAAGAAATTTCAATTTCTTGAACTTCGAGTTTCTTTCTAAAAAATTTTTTCAGAAGCAGGGCTTCTGATTGGTTCGACAAAAAATGCTCAAAAATTGATTTTTATGTGTTTATCTTGTAGAGAGGACCAAGGTGAATGTTATCTACAATATAACCCACCCTTTCTGACATCCAAGAGAAAAAATATAAGGACTTTTTTTCGACTCCCTGTCTTTCAAAAGTTCTAGTTTAAAATTCTAGGCTAAAAATGATCAATAATTTTCATTGTGTGTTTTTACAAAAAATCAAATGAAGCTTTTTCAAGTCTTATAAAGTTAAGAATTTTATACGATCTTCCTTGATTTTGTGGACTGAAAACACTTTCTAGGCAAAATTGCTAGAATAAATCAATAAGAACAAAAATTATTTTTCTCTCGACAAAAAAACCTAATCTGAGAACGTTTTTTCGCTAGAAAAGCTGAATATGATAGGATTCCGGATTTTCCTACTCCACCTAGTCATAGAGTTTTCAAGTATAGCATAATCTACAGGAAAATGAAAGATTCCGATGTTACCTCTGGGGATTTTTTTCTGAGAAACAACCGGAGTTATTTTTTTCTAACCGATAATGCAACCAGTACAATTACGCAAAAAACCCCCCGGTTACCTTTTGTGAAAAATTTAGATAAATATACTTTCATAGGATTTTTTACCATGAAAAGACACTGAAAATTTTTTTTGGCCAACTCTTGACAGACGTTTGAGAAATCACTGTACCACGTCAGACACTGTCTTGATGTACGACTGGGTTTTTTCATGTCTCTCCCGTAACACTTAAAATTAGTTGAGCCTAAACGAGGTTTAAAAAAAGTCGGCTCAGCTGTAGGAAGTGTATAATACGTAAATAGCATAACATAAAATTGAAGTGAGCCCCATTTAACGAAATAAATTAGAGGCCATGAAATTCTAACTCTGAAAAACTTACATTTTTTTATGATAACTTGCTAAACCTCTTCTCGGCTGAATTCTGTCTTCGTGTATTCTTTCTTTTCTTATGTCCAAATAGAGAGAAGGATGGGGGGATTGAATCCAAAGATAAATGGAGATAAGCAGAATAAAATCCAAGGATATCTCTGATAAACTCCAGGTACTACAAGTCTGCTTATAAATATTTTTTCTCAATAAAAAAGATATACTTTTGCTAGGTATATATGCGTGTTTACGCTAAAAAACTTTTTCCGAAAGTGATGTTGAGATCACGATATAACCTGTTAAAAATAACAAGGACCCTATTTATGAAAATTCACGAAAATACTTGAGAATTGTCAGGGATTTAGAGGGTACGTCTTAGGGTGTTCTTAGAGATATAGGGGGGAATGTGAAGAGCGTTTCGTTACATATTTTTTGGAAAACATATATGGGTAGAATCCATATCATGGTCAACTTTTTTCAATACATCCTATGGAGTTTTATCATGGACTATTTTGGAAACGAAATAAATTACTTTAGAGGTGTATTGCTAAATCGTAACAGCTAATAAAAATCTCTAAAAAGAGTATTTTACTTAGTTTTTTTACTAAAAACGTCAAAAAAATGAAAAATTACCACGAAGAAATTATAGGCACTAAAATAAGAAATTATAACTAAAATTTCCATGACGGAATTTTTTTTGGACAGACTCCCTAATATGCGACAGACCCCATAATATGTTAATATATTTTTTAATATATTTTTTAAAAAAAAATATAAAAAAAGGCAAAGAGCCATTTAATAAGAAACCGGGTACTAATTTTAAGAAAGGGAGACTTTTTTTTACTTGAGGGTACTCGATTTAAAAAATAAAAAACGCCGGGCGTATTACGATGAGCCAGTGGAGCCTTGATCCTTCGTAGTATTTTTTTGAGGACAAACGTAGTATAGTATAGTATTTTTTTGCTGAAAAACCTGATTTAAAAAAATGCAAAAATACAAAGACAGGAATAGGAGTTTCCTCCTGTTAAAATTAGGGTAGAAGGTCAGTTTGTCCGATTTTATTTGTGTAAATTGAAATTTTCAATAGAAAGGGGTTGCATGGACAAAAAAAGAGGTGAAAAATGGCAGTGAAATGGGCATAATAAGCTTATTTTAAAAAAAACAAAAAAAAATTGATAAAGTACCAAATAATATTGAAGCTTATTATGCGCAAAATAAATGATAAATACCAAGTAAAATGGTAACATGTTCAACAGGTTCGAATTCAGGTTCAGGTCTTTAATTTGGCGATAAACGGCGGTGAATTCTAGGGCGTGTAAATGAGGTTATTCTTGAGAGTCTAGATTCTGGAAAATGGACAGTTAACCCTGAAAATATTTATTAGAAAAATAGAACTTAAAACATCCAAATTATGAAAAATCACTCTTTTATATGGAACTCATATACGGATCTCATTTGAGAATAAAAGGACATGAAACCTATAAATGTAAAAACTAAGATTATTCTTCTCACCAAATCGATTTGTAGCTCACACTCGTCGCTGAATTCGTCAGGTGAAGGAATTACAATCTTCTCTCGTAGGGTCCCGTGACATGTAAAAGATACATCATATAAGGCATCTTCGTCTGATTCGTAGGAGCAGGCCTCGAAAGTTACAACATGTGATTTTTGTAGACGCTGAATATAGGAACTTTTAACCAAAAGTGGATCGAGTGGCCTATCAGCGTATACATCATCCACATGTTTCGGGATATTAATAAGTTGTAAACGATCGGGGCTGGCTGATAGTGAATCAAACTCAGAGCAAAAACTTTGAAGTGATGAGATTATGGTACCATCCATAAATTCTATTTCGTCACACCAGAAATAATCTAGAGCCTGAAAATTTTTTTTAGAAATATAAACCAATAAAGATGTTTTGTGTCCCTAGGAGTTAAGATATGCATCAAAAAAACTGTTATACTCCTAAAAAGGGACAAAAAGCACATAATTTAGAGAATGTCGTTTTGTCCATTTAAAATAATAAAAATCGTAAAAAGACCAAAATCAAAAAACCAATAAAAATACGCAAATCTCTTTGGTTTTTTTAGAAAAATTATGAAGATGGTGAGTTGTTTTGAGATGTTGTACACACCGGCAGAAACAACATGTGTTCAAACTGACATCTGACATTTTTTTTGGAAAACTTTTTTTGATTTTTTAGAGGGACGGTTTTTCCGGCAACTTCATCTGATGAAATCACTTTTTTTATGAAAACAATCAGGAGGCACTATGGGCGTTTTGATTTTATGATGAGAGGATGATATAACTTACTGATTCAAGCAGGTATATCTCATTATCGAAAAAATCTTCCAAACCAAGAATGTAGGACCCGATGAAGCTATGTTCCTGAAAATGGGAGTTATTTTTTTAAAAAAACGAATGAGCACTTTTATTGGCTGAATAAAGTCAATACAGTCAGTTTTCAAACACAACCAGAATGGCTGCTTTTTATTAACATTTTTTTGCTAAAATTAATAACTTAAAAATTGCGCGGATATAAAAACAAAAATGAAATTTTTTTACTTTCATTACAACCACAAAAGTATATGGAATATAACCTACGTAAAATTTTTTTCATCCCAAATAGTAATTCTTAGAAAATTGAGCGTTATGGTTAAAAATTGTTGTAACTGAAAAATATTTTTTTATGAAAAAGGGGATTGTCATCATAATTGTCCAATTATTCAAATAACTACATGAAGATAAAAATGCTGTAATTAAGGCACGTTATCGTGTTTTTTATCATGATGTTATAAAAAGTTTAAAGTGGATTTGAAAAATGTTGTGCCTGAAGGCCAAAAATCTAATATCAAAAAACTCACCATGTATACTTTTGATAATGTGCTGGATAGTAAACGTAGAGACATTACGTATTTCATCGCACGATGTGTGAATGAGACGATTTCGAAGTGGTGATATAGGATGCCCAAAATGTAGTCCACACGAAAAATCTTTGAAGGGTAGTTGCTGGGGTAGTTGGTTTTATGAGGCTTTGGCGAGGAGGTCCAACCAGAAATGGCCACAATACCGGGATGGTATTCACATAACCTTTTGTACCGAGCAGGTGCAGAAGTGATACATCCATCCAAAAATTTGTCATCAGTGAAAAAGTCTCCTGAATAAGGAAAATGGCATCTGACGGACTCTCGAGCGGCACAAGCGGCATATTCTTTTTCTTCAGCACGAAACTCCTCGGGGTTAGCCTAAAAATATTCAAAATAAGTAAGAACGTATTGAAAAATGAATCAATAATTGTCATTTGAAAAATAGGATTTAAAAATTCCGCCGAAATAATGGAATTTTTTTGTAAAATATGCAATTTTTTTGGGAGGATTTTTTTGGGGAAAAACGTCATTTAAATAGGATTTTTTTGAGGAGAAAAATCACTGTTACACCCATATTAATGTGAATTGAACCGATCGGCAAAATTGGAGAATTTTTTTAGAACCGATCTGGTGTTTTGACGAAAAATTTTTTTGTCAGAAAAATTTCCTCCAGAGACAAAAAATTCTATTTTTTTGTATAAAATTCTTAATTCAAAGACTTACCAATGCATGATTTTCCAATAAAACCCAACGGATTCTCTCCTTGTCGGTAAACTTCTCTCGATGTCCATCAGTGTAAACAACCACTAGGGTTGAGGTGGAGCGATGTAACACACGTCGAGGCATCATATAACGCTCACCATCACTCATCGTTTGAAATATGGGGTGCGTTCTCTCTAGACAAAAAAGGCGGTTAATTTCGGGAGGCGGGACTCAGACAGGAATATGTTACACACCGTGAAAACTCAAAAATCGAAAAATTATTTTTTTTCAAAAAAACTTTTTCCGCTTTTTCTTTTTAGAAAAAGAGAAGTGGGGAATTTCAACCAAAATTTTTTTCTCAGGAAACCCCATGTTATATGAGACCAATATCAAAATGATAAATGATATCGTAAGTAATGAATTTTCTATGTCTGTTGTCACGGGTCCGGATTTTATAGTTTTTGGAAAAAGAGGGTGAACACCCTAGTTGTCATAACTGAATCTCTTGCTGAAAATTTTGTGACAAAAATGAGTCAATATACTGAAGTTCTTAAAAAAGGGATCTCTTAAAAATGGCAAATTTTAAGTTTGGGAATGATCCCTCGTCTTTATGATGCACGGAAAATGTTTGAAAAATATGCTATTACACCTTCCCTCAGCCAATCAGAAGTCGTTAAATCCCCACATACATTAAAAAGGAGTTTGACGCATGTTTCATAGATCACTAATTTTTACAAATCTAGAAAAACATGCGGAAACCCTAAAAGTGAGTAGGATTTTTTTGTTTTACTGTTCTTAAAAAACAAATCCATCAAGTTTTTGTCAGCTTAAATACTTATCAATGATAAATATAGAACAAAAATCTTGTTTAAAATTTGTCGTTTCATTTAAAATTTTTTTTGGCTTGTTTTCTATCTCAAAAATCATAATAATATTTGATAGAATTATGAGTTAAATGCTATCATTATATTATAAACACACAAAGTTCAATAGAAGGCATATTTAAAATAATGTAATAAAAACACCATAATATATTTAATAAATATAATCTTATCATTTTGTAAACCTGTTATAAGTTCGTATATTTCTAAAGCCATTCTGTACCATGAGAATGCAAATAAACAAAATAATAATAATAATAGTGGCTCTGATGCCTTGGCGGAACTTTTTTTATATGCTCACAAAGGTTAATCTTAATTTGACATTGTCTGAAAATATCTCTGAATTTCAAAAGTCTTATTGTTCAGTTTTTTATCTGTACAATTATAACTTGAAGATAGAATAAAATTTGAAACGTCGTAAATGAAATCATTTTTATAAAAAATAAACTGTACATATAAGAATATTTAGTGCGTTTAGTATGAAACGGAATAAAATTATCGATTCTTATCCTGGATTGATTCAAATATTTTTAACGGCAATTTATGAAGCCCATTTTTCGAAATTATTTCATGATCTCTGAAAATTTCTGTAGAAATACACTATTCCCTTTTTCATAACTATCGTAGATTTCCAATGCTGAAACCGATAACACCCTAAGTGGATAATCTTTTGTTCTTATACAAGAGTTTCGTCGATTTATAATTTTGGCTCTCTACCGCTACTGAGACCGAATTTTGATTTTTTTTTTGAAAGCCGTGGATATTGTTCTTGAGATTCCAAATATGTTTTTAGATTTTCTATTCATAATGCCAGTGGCCAGCAGGGGTCGGCA